>JACXVO010009393.1:1046604-1057358 GCA_015501135.1 Hapalochlaena maculosa
TAAACATTTCACCCGACATGCTAACGCTTCTGTCAGCTCACCACCTTAACACTGTTTGAGTACACGCAGTACAGTGTCATTGCTGTCTTGGATATGCTGCCATGTTTGGAAAGTTAATCTTGAGTTTGCAATGCATCTCCTTACCCAATAAGGGTAGGGAAGTTATCTATAGTTAAGGAGCTGAGATTTCTCCAGTACAAACCAATTAATTCTCATCTATGTCTAGAGTTCTCACTAGAATGCCATCACATATATTGACATGGCCCTTTCAGAACAAGATGCTTCTCAGCAACTCTGTAGTTTCTACAACAGTAGTTCAACAGTCAATAGATGCAGAGGGAATGAGTGAAGACACTCTTGATGGACAAGAGGACTTGACTAGAATGGTTATGACAGGTGATTATTTAGAGACAGTCGTTGGTTCTATGCAAGTGGCTCCTGTGTCAGTGGCACATAAAATCACCAAACGTGGTTGATGCAGTCGTTGGTGCTATATCGGTGGCACATAAAATTACCAAAACCCCTGTGTCATGCAAATGGCATACATGTAGGTGGCACATAAAAAAACCCACCCCTCTCAGAGTGGTTGGTGCTAGGAAAGCCATAATTGTTTTTTCTTTCCCAAGCAAAACCCACCTTTCCCAAGCAAAACCCACTTAATATGCCCTTCCTTACAGATAGTAAGGTGGGATTTGAGGAATTGGTTATTTCTACCAAATCAAATGACTGTACTGCAGATCTTTTGTCAGCCCAGGTGCAGGCATGGCCTCGCGATGACCAATACATTCAGGGTTAACTCAATTGATGGAAACTGTAGCAGCTTGTTGAGTGTGTGTGTGTGTGCAAGTGTCTGGACACTTAACAAGTGTTAGCTTGCTTACATCCTTGTAAGTAGTTCATCAAAGAGACCAATAGAATAAATACAAGATTTAAAATAAGCACTGGGACCAATTTTACAGATTTAAAAAAAAAAATTTCAAAGCAGTAATGACTAAACCAATGTGAGAGAATAAAGGAATGGGCATCAAATTGAAATTTGCTTTCAGAAACAGTCGGCTGGTTGTTGACATGATAAATGGATTTCAAAAACAACAACAAAACCTTATTATGTGGCAATAAATATAGGAATATAGAACAGGAAATATTTTAAATGCAGATAGAATCAGATCCTAGAGTTCCTGTCAGCCAAACTACACACACTTAGAACTATGTGGCCTTTCACAGTTACAAAATAAAAACAGCCAACAAGAGATAAACATTGGAATAGTGATAAATTTCAGTCTATTTTTATGTAAGATAATATTAAACAACTTCCAGAAGATGTAAAATAGATATCCTCCACCCACCACCTCTACCGCTCCTTTTTTTTTTTCACTGCTATTTGTTCTGTTATTTTTCTTTTGTTCGTTTACGCATTTCTGCCATTTGACTGCTGTCATGCTGGAGCACTAACTTTAGCCGAACAAATCGACCCCAGAACCTATTCTTTGTAAGACCAGTACTATATATATATATATATATGAATCATTTAAAAACAAGATTCAGGCCACATTCAGACGACACACCGCACCTGGGTAAAAAATAAAAGGGGCAAAGGTAAAGAATACATACACCACCCATAGTACCCTGACATCTCTACTAGTCCCTTATTTTGGGGTCGAGGGGTGAAATCCATCCTCATCCCGGAATCACTGGAATTTTTTTTTTTTTTGTTTAATGAATTCCTGTCACCGCTTAATATGCTGCAAAACCCTTTGCGGTGGGGGATGGCATAAAAACAAGGTGGGTGAGTTGGAAGCCTACCCCATCGATCTTTTTACCCGCACAATTTTTACAAACTGAAAAAAATATCCGGTTTTTTGTTCTAAGTGAAAATCGTATATGTATTACTCTAAAAATTTACCTATAAATGTGTGCATGTGTGAGTGTGTGTGTACACTCATCAACACTAAAGACGCTTTTCTGTAACTTCTTCTATCTACAGAATTCCATTCACAAAATATTTGTTCAATTGCCAAGGCTATGAATCGAACTATAAACCAAGCGGGAATCTGAAACGAATTCTTAACCACACTGCTGCTCTTCCGGAGATTTTATTAAGTACTAGTCATATAATATCATTAATTCAACTAACAGTCCATAGTTTTTGTTCTTTTCTTCTTTTTTTTTCCTGTAGGTATGTGGCCTTGTATGTATCAAGGTTAAAAAGCGGACCAACTCTACTGATGAGCTTAGTAAAGGTCCCTAGTATCGTCTCTCTCTCTGGCATGTTTATGTCTACACTGGGAAACAACAACTATTACAGCAACTACGATTTCACCAACCAAGTTATGGAATGAAAAGGTTGGGTGAAACGAGAGGAGTAGTGAGAGACGGAGTTGAATGATCGATGTTGTTTACAAACACAGACATAATAAAAGAAGGTAATTTATACAACCGTCGGTCACACTCTATCAGGCATACAGCCACAGAATATAACGATAACAATAAATAAATAAATAAGAGAGCTTCTCGCAAAAACAACTTTGCATTAATATAAAGAAAACATCATAAAGAAGAAAAAAACAATACCCCCGCCAACAATGAATAACTAGCCAGTGAATGTGCTTCTATGTGGTTACTCGTCTTGCAGAAAATAGCTGCTACTTCTCTTTCAAATCACACCGACTTAACTGTTTGCCTGTCCAAAATATCACTTACATATTTCCAAAATCAGTGGTTCTCAAACGGGGTCTATATGGTCCCCGAGGGTCCATATACAATTTTGGGGGTCCACGCAGCAAAATGATAAATTGGGGATCCACAACAGTATTATAAGGGTTCCTGAAAATGTTTTGCTTTAGATATATGTATTGCAAGAAGCAGCCAGATTTTTTTCTCTAACAGTTTACACAGTTCAACCTACAACAATTAACGTGTGCAAAGCACACATTAATTTAAAAAGAAGTTTCTATAAAATTCATTTTTAAACATCGAATGGCTATGGGGGTCCGAAATCGGGGAAATGTATAGAAAGAAGAAAACGGGACACTAACCAGGGAAATATGTTCAGTGTATCATATGTGATATACAGAGGACAGGCAAAGAATGCATTGGCTAATCTAAATCTTTACGGTAGGGATGTTTTTGACGACACGACTTAGTCGACCAGAGCCTAGGGTTAAATGACAACAACAAACGACACAGACGTGCTTAGGACATATGAAAGAAAAAGAAACAATTGCTACAGCAATTGACTAATAACAACACGATATCTTCTTTGCCCAATAATAATGAGATAATTAGATAGACATTCATCATTTTACTATGTCTTCAGGTCGATGACAACAATTACGAAAACAAACACTGCGCCAACCCGTAATTTCTTCAGATGCATACGCATGCCTGAAGTAGCGAAGATTTGGGAATTGGCAAAATGAGAAAAGAGATAAAAATGATAAAACTGGAAGGAAGAGTGTTTGTGACCCACCTCTTACATAATTTTTCAGTTTTTACATTCATTTGAAAACTTTTTTTTCTTTTAATTTTTGTCTTGAAAAATTTGATATTGTTCTTCAGAAATATTCATAACTATTTTTAAAACATCTGAAAAACAAACAACCAAAAATTGAGGAAAAAAAGTCAGAGTAACTATTACCCCCAACCCCGTTTGTTTATGTTTGTTTCAGGAATCGTAAGTAACGATACTTAAAACATACACAATGGAAGAAATTCTAGTTAATGGCACACAAGATAATTTCCGACTGTTCCACAGGAACGGCGCGCGTGCGTGGGCGTGCGTGCGTGTGTATATATACACATACAAGCAAATCCGCGTGTGTCTTAACATTAGTTAAAGAAAGGTTTAGTTGAGCTAGGAAAGAATTGACAACATTCCATCCTAGAAATATTGTGGAGACTATTTCAAAGACACCGACACTACATACAGTCACCACGTCTTCAACCTATCAGTGACAGTAACTTATATATAGTAATTGATAGATCGGTTAATTTACAGTAACTTTCTTGCGTAAGGAAGTGAATATATGAAATGTCTATTATATAATGATGGAAGATTACATTGGCCATTGCGTATGAAATACAATGAAGAAATTTTTATTGAAAGGGGTGGGAGTGTGTGTGTGTGTGTGTCTGTCTGTAAACGTATTGAATTTGAAGAAAATCGATAAAGGATACTAAAATGTAAACATAGATAATATACAATAAACAAGTTTCCAAACCAAAGCATGATTTTTGCCAAAATTGGAAGAGTGTTATGATGCTGCAGCCTTTTGTTTTTAAATTACACACGTACACACATTTTATAAAGGTTTATGTGTATATGTGTGAATATATGCGTATTATTTATATATATATATATATATATATATATATATATATATATACACACACACACATTTGCTCATGCATATGCATACACCTACGCAAATCAATCTCACTCCTGCTTCCCATATTTACGTGGGTTGGATGGGCCCTCTCCAACCGTCTCATTAATTGTTGCCTTCTTTTGTCGGGTCCTTTGTGAGATTCAGTATCCTTCAGGCGTGCCTTCACCACTTCTGACCAGATCTTCTTTGGCCTACATGAAATCTCCAGGCACTTCTTCACCCATCTTTCATCATCCATACCAATTTAGTCGTCAATACAACTAATTATTTTTACGTTCAATGTTTCCCGTCAGTACCTTGTCATTCACACTAATATTTTGCATCCTGCAGATAATGCTTCATTTTTTTCCTCTTGACCCACATCCTCACAGCAATGCTGCATCACAATTTATATACAAGCATCATACAAGCTACCTTTTGTTCAAAGAGAGAATCCCCTTGTTGCCAGCAAAGATAATACGTCTCCCTGAATTTCTCCAGTTTATTTCAATTTTGGTTACTATGCCTTCAGAGTAGCCTGCTTCACCACTTATCCGGTTACTTAGGTAAAAGAAAGTATCAACTATTTTTCTAAATTCTAAATATTGCAAATTGTTTATTCTTTCAAGGTTAACTACCATACATCTACCTACCAAAGGCAAAAATCTTTATTCACAGTCAGCCTGCCTGATTCCACTTCACCTTCATTGCAATCACACTGAGACATTAGTATTGAATTTTTACCAACTAGTTTTCTGCATAATGAGTGGTTTCTTTACTCACCATAAAGGCTGAACACAGAGGGGGAGAACACAAAATGTTGAGTTGTGGGACCAGCATCATGCATACTCAACTTAAAAATCGGCATCCCACATCCTCTGAGTAGGGATGCTGGGTGCTGTACAACGCTTTCTCACCTTGGTACAATAGTGGTACTCTCCTTTCGTGCTGGGTGGTGTGTCTGAGGACATCTCTCACCCAAACCACTGTGCCAACACTCCAGGTGCAATGAATGGCAGCATGGCCTTGCAGATTTCAGTCGGCACACAAAGGGAGTCTATTTTTGCACTCAGGGTGAACCCTGCTCAGGTGCAATGGTAGGGTCTAGGCCAAAAGGCCGAAGCATACACCATTTCCTTCTTTGATCATATCCGAGTCCTGTCTTTCCAACTAAATAAAATCATATTTTTTACTACATTTACTCTTCAGTCTCTTGATTCTCATTTTTGCTTCCATGTCTAATTTTTTCTTCTCAAATTCCTTTACAGCCTAAAGATTCAGTCATCATCAAACAGTAGTTCCTAAGACCTAATTTACCTGAAATTTTACTATTGTAGCATGGTGAACTATAATAAATAGGAAGGGATTAAGAAACCAAACCTTGATAGACCTATTTGCACTCAAAATTCTTCTCTGAACTCGTTAACAAATCTCATTTGTTGACTGCATTTCGATATATGGTTGCATCACTCTCACTAACTTTTACTTTACTTAGTAACTATCAAAACAACTGGTCATTGTACTTCATGAAAAGCCTTCTTTGGATCAATAAATGCAAGGTAGAGAGGCTTGCTCTTAGCTAAGAACATCTCTTACAACTGTCTTTTATTAAAAAAATAACCTCAGTAGTGTTCTGATCAAGAATAAATCCCAACTGCATCTCATTAGAGCAAATTCTTTTCTTCATCAGATGTGCTAAGGATGTTGCTTTCATAACATGCTCTATTGGTTTGGTATTTCTGTTACTGCTCCTTCTTAGAGTGTCTTCTTTGCCCTTTCAGCACTTGACCATTATAATGAAAAGTCAATTAATAGTTTTTCTGTATTACTCAAATGACCATGCAGGTGACTAATTCTTTTTTAGTGTGGCTATTGACGGCCAAACACGAAGAGGCCACCACAAAATTGTCATAGGACTAGCATCTCGCATACCCCACTTAGAAATTTGCATCCAGCATCTTCTGGGGTCAGTCACAAGAGCCAACCAGAGTGTTTTTTGTGTGCACAAAACTTTTCCACCGTGGTGCAATGGTGGCGCTTCAAACCTGTGCTGGTTGACAGACACAAGTCTGCAGTTACCTAATCCACTGTGCCGACACTCCAAGTGCAATAAATGCCAGCAAAGCTTGGCAACATCATTGTTGCACACTCAATGTCCATCCACATTGCAATAGCTGGACTTAACTTTGCATTGGATGGACCTATCCGAAGTGCAACAAACGGATTCTAATGGCCTAGCTTGCACCTTAAGTTACCAGAAATGTTACATATCTTCAACATCTCAGTGACTACACTAGATGCACCACCTGCTTTTCCCAATTTCATATCCTTAATGGCACAAGAGTAAGTGGCATAAAAAACAGCTCCCACTTTTGGAGTGGTTAACATTAAGAAGGGCATCCAGCTGTAGAAACCAAGCCAAACCAGACTGGAGCTCGGTGTGGCCACCTGGCCCACTAGTCCTGGTCTAAACGTCTAACCCATGCTTGCATGGACAATGGACACTAAAAGATGATGATGATGATAAATGGTCGTTTTTGTCTGTATTTATCTGTCTATCACAATAGCTAGTCCACCCGCTAAGTAATTAGGAAAGATCATTTTTCCTTTCACATGCTTATACAAATGTATGTATACACATACGTACGTGGGTGTATGTATATACATATATGTGCATCTGCATACTTTCTATTTAACTGTGCTTACTTCTGTAACCACCAACAGATTTATATAAACGCACACGTATACGAACATACATATGTCACGAAGTACAACAAACTGAGTATGCAGGTGGGGAACCCAATAGAGCTAAGTTCCCTTTTATTTTTCATAGCACTGCAGGCTATAACAGAGTTTAAGAAAGAAGACTTAGTTGGTATAGGCATATGAAGCATATTTAGGATGTCAGTTATATAGAATACTGTAAATGGAACCTATGGAATAGGGAGACAAAGTGAAGACTAACCTCAAGCTGAGATAACAAAAGACCATGTTACTTGGCGAAACATTTATTAAAATGAGTATAATGACTGAGGGGACATATTCTTTTACACATTTCAGTCATTTGATTGTGGCCATGCTGGAGCACTGCCTTTAGTCAAACAGATCGACCCCAGAACTAATACTTTGTAAGCTCAGTGCTTTGGTCGGCCCGGGGATATAGTAGAAGACACTTGCCCAAGGTGCCACGCAGTGGGACTAAACCCGGGACCATGTGGCTGGTAGGCAAGCTACTTACCACACTGCCACTCTTGTGCCTACACAGTCGCTAATTCATACCTAAATCTGGATATTTTCTCCATCTTGTGTCACAAAGTGTTCCCCTGCAGCCTCTATTGCCTATTCAGTACTCTCTCATCTCTACTACTTCTTCTAGTCACAGATGATTTGGAATGAACAACGCTTCTTTACAACCATCATACAATGTCAAAATAAGGATTCTAATGTTCAAATATATTCATATATATATACACAAAGTGTTCAGGATGAATGTGATTTTTTTTATGTCTCCTTACTCAGGAACAGCTTGATATATAGGTATAAAGGCATTTGAGAGCATAAAGATTAAAGTAGAAGTTGAGAAAAACTTGAGCTGGCGTGGAGGACTAGAAGTCATCAGAATATTGGAAAATAGTTGTGTTGTGTTGAGATGATTTGTATTGGGAAGGACTGATTGCTGCCATGTGCTCTGTGAATGCTGTAAAGGTTGTATGATATGACATGGACAACGACAACAGAGATTAGGAAGCCATGACCAGCAAGAAGAGACACAGAAGGCATTCTGACTGTGTCTATATGCCTGAATTCATCCCCAACACTTGCAGGACAAGATGATGTAAAACCTGAGTGAGGGAATCCAGGCTTTGATGAGAGAGAGATGGGTATCGGAGCTACCACCATGAAGCTGGCCCTAAATGGGGACCTTCACTATCAGGTGTACAAGAGGCAAATTCTAACAGCTAAGGCCAAGGAAAACCACTCAATGAAGCCAAAGAAGCTCTTGAACACGCTGAGGTATCCTGTTGAACTAGGGATAATATGGCCCTTCTTTTAGATGTAAAGCACTTCGGCTAAAACCAGTCGCACAACACCCAGAATAACAGGTGACTTGCTTACAGTCCATGTGATGTTCCGCATACTAGGAATTGTCCCAAAACAGTGATAGTCTGGGAGTGTCTCCAGCAAGGATGATATCATGGCATACTATATCTTTGAACAAGGCCTCAAGTTTAATTCAGATGGTAATGTGAGGATGCTGCAGAGTGGTGAATCCTTAGCGAGAGATAGTTAGTGCTGGAAAACCATATATATGTGTGGCAGCAGGATTCAGCTCCTTATCATACCTCCAGGAGGAGTTAGAAGTGCTTGCTGAAGAATTTCTGACTCTACCAGACCCAATTTATAGTCTCCTAATTCCCAAACAGTGTAATCCCATATATTACTATGTGTGAGTCAAAGACACTAACCATTCTGCCTGCGACATCAAGGCCAAGCTGGTTGCCAAGTGCAAAGAGGTGCCCAAAGATCTGAAGGAGATGAGAAATGAATGTGACAGGTTCCAGAACAGTCTTGAAGCCATGGTGAAGTTGAGGTTGGCTACTGCGAGTAAACCACTTTCTCCGTAATTTAGTTGATTTTTTTTGATTTTTTAAAAATACTTTTATTCTTAGATAGGATGTTGTGTTTGCATTTTATGTAAACTGTCAAATTTAGCCCTGTATATGCATGCAGGCAGGCATACATACATATATATACTTGAGAGGACATGTGCCCGACGTAGCATTTCCACCACGGTATGCAGACATGCACCCCTCGAGACATGCTTTGTGCTGGGACTCTCGGTACCACATAGGAACACCGTTGGTGCCTCGCAATTGGCGTCCTGTGGGTGGCATGTAAATTCACTGACAGCCATTGTGTCACGCGAATGGCACATGTGCGAGTGGCACGTTAAAGTATCGAAACCCTCCGTGTCATGCGAATGGCACACGTGCAGGTGGCATGTAAATACAACCCACGCACTCGAAGTGGTTGGCGTTAGGAAGGGCATCTAGCTGTAGAAACCAAGCCAAACCAGACCAGACAAGTGCTTGGTGCGGCCGTCGAAAACATTTAACCTATGTCTGCATAAACAACACGCTAAATGACGATGATGGTGATACACACACACACAATGGGCTGTCTAGTGTTTCCATACATCACGTCTACTCTCAAGACTTTGGCCAATCTGGGGCAAGTAAAGCACACTTGTGCATGATACAATTGGCTGGAAAGTAAGCTTTTTTTAATTACAAAGCCATGCCTGAAATAAGCGAAAGCATTAAATCTGTCCATGCTCATTCCTACACCACAATTGTCCATGTTTTTCTAAATCTAATCTTTCTCATCATGATGCTTGGGTAATGAGGTGCTGCATTAAAGCTGTCAAATTTCCAAAGCACCTATTTTCTCTTGCTGCTTACAAGGGCTCTTCTCTAGTACTGAGGCCAAGATAAGATGTACTCAGAACACGAAGTAAAGCGGTTGGTAATTGAGAAGGGACTCAGCTACTGAAACCATGCCAAAAATAAAATGTATAAGTAAGACCCCAAGACGTTTAGAAAAATAAGAAGTGGCCCAGCTTGAAAGGTCAACATGAATGCAGTGGACAAATTATGATTATGATGTGTGTGTGTGTGTGTGTGTGTGTGTATACACGCACACATATATATGCACAGAAAATCAACGCACACACGGATACATTATATAATACATGTGTGTGTGTGTTTATAAATAAATTTATGTAATGTGTTTTAAAATGTATGTTTTCATGAGGAACTAATGAAGTTCCGTCTATTTTATGTTGGTGATCCAAATTTAATTGTCCGCCAATCATAACAAATAATCACGAGTCACAACAAAAATAAAGCATATATATATATATATATATATAACACGAAATTCACGCAATCATGTTAAACTAATTTTGTCTACTATGTCACGAAAACTATTATTCTGACTGAAACAATGGAGAAGGCTTTATGTAGTCGCTCAGTCTCCTAAAAAACGCAGTCAAATTTCCCTCAGTTTTACGCCACCGTAGTCTTGTACATAAAATAAGATGGTATGGCCATGGCTGAAACGCCTCTGATCATAAAGCGATATCAATCAAATCTGATCCGGAGTTGAACAATAAGGTAGATGACAACATCAGCACAAGAGTGCATACGTATACATATATGCCAAAACTAGCAAGCGTGCATAGCTACACGCATACACATATATAAACGTATGCTGAAGCCAGTAAACGAGTGGACAATCATTCGGTATTCGCCAACGAGTGTATATACACATATGTAAATATCTAAAGAGTGTATATATATATATATATATATATATATATATATA
>JACXVO010009414.1:49510-60376 GCA_015501135.1 Hapalochlaena maculosa
GGGGTCGATCTAATCGACTTAATCTGTTTGTCTGTCCTTGTTAGTCCCCTTTATGTTTAGCAGCTTGTGGGTAATAACGAAATATATATTTGTGTACACACACACAATATTGTTTAATTTTAACTATAATTGACGTATCATCATCTGATTGACAGAAGGTTACAATAGCAGGTGAACTTCACTGGTCGTTCACCGCCTCAGCAGTACTCATTCTGCATCGTGGAAGGACAAGAAAATAAATCCGAAAAATAGCATTCAAATTCCTTTTTGTTGAAATTCCATCTAAATCATAAGACTGATTCGTTCATTTGTCTTTGTTCCCTTCACACAATATTTTGTTATACATATCCGTTATTGATTATTGTTAATCACATACCACAAAGACGTAATTTAAAATATGCTTCAATATCTTAATACTCAGGTTTCAGTCTGGTTATATGATGTGTTCATTTTCCCTTTGTCTATTGGTAAATACGATATTTTTTCCTTAAACTTATATTTAGTATCTAGTTAATATTATTTAGGACCATCACCTTTTTTTTCTCAAAGTCTTTCTAGAGATGAAATTTCAACTAAACATTGTCAAACTAAAAACACTCACCGAATGAATCGGCTAAAAAACAAACAAACAAATGACTAAAACTAAATAAATAAAACAAATACAGAGAGAGAGAGAGAGAAGGGATTTCTTGGAATTGCCATGAAGGCAGAACCCAGAGGGGACACAACAAAATGTTGGGTTACGGGACTCAGCCTCTCGCATACCCCTCTTAGAAATTCGCATCCAGCATCCTCTGGGTAGGGATGTCGAGGGGAAGAAATAAAGAAAGAGAAATCCGAACACAAAGAAAAGCTAACTGTGCAGTCACTGTCACTTGTCAAAGAAATTGGAGTTATCTCCCATATTTCCAACCGAGGGAAGACTTGTTTGATGTGGTAAGTTATTTCTACTCTTTAAATCTCCAGCGATGTTATCTAAATTTCCGAACAACTTTAATGATTTTCATGTTTTTCCGTACTCACTTTTGTCACTTCTAATAGGCTGGCGGCTTTTAAAGTTATATTACATTGATGAAAATTCACCTTGGTTTCTTATTGCTTAATGTATTCAACGTGGTTGCAAGCGGTTTTACACTGACATTTTTCACCAATGGCTTTTCACTCGAGTTTGGTTCATGTTAATCTTTTCCCCGTAAACATACCCATCACATTCTGCCGTTTGCTAGCAGATATATGTGACTGAGTTAGCTTATTTAGTATTTGAAAAAAGAAAACATCGAAATCGCCAACTACAAATAGTTATGTTGATAAGAAAAGAAAAAAACGCAGCAATTTCAGGCAGAACGAGAAGATACTAAGATCTACCCCAGATCTGCACGGATTTACGTACGTGTAGGATGTAATGATGATTAATATCTGCCCGTCGGAAGACGACGGAACATTATGGAAAATAAAATCTATTTCGTTCCCATTCCATTATATATATATATATATATATATATATATATATATATATATATAATGAGTCTGCGTAGTATTTTTGTGCATTAGGTTTTTAATATATTGATTCAAATACGTTATATATATATGTGTGTGTGTGTGTGTGTGTGTGTACGTATGTATATTATACACACATATGCAAATTATACACACACATATATATTATACACACATGCATATTATACACACACATATGCATATTATACACACATATATATGTATATTATTCACACACACATATATGTATATTATTCACACACATATATGTATATTATTCACACACATATATGTATATTATAAATACACACATATATGTATATTATAAACGCACAAATATATGTATATTATAAACACACACATATATGTATATTATAAACACATGTATATGTATATTATAAACACATGTATATTATACACACATATGTATATTACACACACATATACATGTATATTACACACACGTATGTATATTATACACACACATATATGTATATTATACACACACATATATATGTATATTATACACACACACATATATTATATATCTACACACACACAACTACGTATGTGTGTGAACAGGGTTTAGAAAAATATATTGACTAGAATATTTTCTCTGAACTCCGACTACATAAAAAATGCCAGGCCTAAGCTTCCTGCTTCTGTATATGTATGTATGTATGTATGTACGTATCTCATCTATCTATCGAGAAGCGTATTCGTCTTTCAGTGACTGTTGTGTATTTCTCTGATTGTTTATAATTGGAAGAAGTCGAATGCATCCAGCTTTCTCTCATGCGTACAGCAACTTTGACATACTCAAGTATTGAAATATAAAGGCATTAGATAAGACCCCCCCCTAGAAATGCCATAAAAGCAGAATAACAAAATATTATATCATGATCAGTGGTGTAATAATTAGACGAAAAGTATTCTGTCTCTGTCTGCCTATCTTTCTCTCTCTCTCTCTCTCTCTCACACATACACTCGTGCGCGCACGCATATACATAATATGCAAGGTAGTTCGCAGTTACGCATTTTTTTCTATATTGCATATATGATTTTAAGAATTGCCGAAATTATATATTTCTACTGGAAAATCTGATCCGTATTTCTCTCTCTGATTTCCGTTCTTGTATTTATTTATTTAGTCGTTTCCATTTTAAATGAAGTGCGATCTTGCACTGAATTTAATTGTCCACCAGGAGTGTGTGTTGGTTTAATTTAGCCATTTTTGTTTTTCTTCCTGTATTCTGTGTTTTCTTTATTTATTATTTTGTACTCTTAAACAGAGAGACCTTTTCCTTCTTTTTTCTTCCTCTGTTCGATGTTATTGTTCGTATAAGAGAAGCCAGCAAGCTGTAGAAAGAGAGTGTTTGAAAGCGCGGAATTAAGTTCTAGTGGGTGACAGAAGAGAGAGCGAGAAAAAGAAAGAGGCTTGGTGCTGCTCCTGCCCCCCAGCATACAGATGTTGGCGGGCGGCTGCCAACTTCTTTGTTTCTCTTTACTTTAACTTCTTTTCTTCCTCTCTCAAAGCATTGGCGTCGTCATTAACCCTGCCCTTTTATTTTCATCCTTTTCTTTTTTCGCTTCGTCTTGAGAATATTGTCGTCGTCAAAACCACTACCACCTCCACTACTACTACTATAGCCATCAGCGTTATTATTATTATTGTTGTTTTGCCGTTCGTAATGTTTACTGCTTTTGTAAACATTGGCCTTAATTTCTATGCGTCAGCACCGATTTGATTTATTTGTGTCTGTTAAAGCAATAATATAGAGAGCTACTGCTCTCCTGTTTATAAACTGAACTTGTTGGGCTTGTATTTTGTCTGCTTGCTTGCTTGATAACACTGACGCATCTGTAATTACCATCACACTATATAGCTAACGATTATTACACTAAAGTGTTCTTATCAAGGAAATCTCTTCCTCATACATAATGAAAATACTATGAGGTAAAACGAGTGTATATCTAATTTGCCCATTATTCAGTTTCGTTAAAGAATCGACCCTTCCTCCTCCCTCTGTTTACCTAAGAATATCTTCATGAACAAACTTCATCTATTTACACGTTCCCCGTACAACTAATTCTCTCTATATCTGTTGTTTATGACTGTCTGTGAATTTGCAGTGACATACACAGACTCCTGAAATCTTTGTTTAGGTACAGGTGCGAATGTTTTGTTGTTAGGCGCATGCGTACCGCGTCTCTTATAGGTAAAGTCTGAATTGGGTTCGAACGACATGGCCATCCCATTTCCTTTTTTTTCCCCACACAAAATGACAAATGAAGTGCTTAGCCTGCCAGAAAGCTGCATGTGTGCCCGGAGCAGGCTCATTAAAACGCGAAAACTAATGAATTTTCAGTATTCGTTATATATATATATATAGAGAGTGGTGTGGGCAAGAGAGGGACTCCGCGTGTCTTTATTATATTAAAATGTGACATTTTACTCGAGTTTCCCTTCACATCTGGTCGCAAATGCGAATTTTATGTCTCTTGTATATTGTGCGTGTGTGTGGTTCTTTTGTATAATTCTTATGTTATGGTGTTTATCTTTGTGTTCATCTTTAATGAATCCCAAATAATCCCTTGTGAATTTAAACATTTAGCCAAGTCCCGAAGATGAAAAGGCTTTCAAGTACGTTTTGGAAAATCGTCAAAATCATTCCACTGAAATATATATCAAAACACAATGACTGATCAGTCTCAGTCTGCTCACTCTCTCTCTCTCTCTCCTCCTTCTTGTACACATGGTAGCAAGAGCCTCACTTGATAGTGCTTTCTGTCTCGGTGTTGAATTTGTGGAACAGGTTGATTCACTCTCGCCGTCATATGCACCATAAAACTAGGATTGAGGCCCCGTGAATTGGGAGGCTCTTGTTTGAGGTTGATCAAATTACAAATGTGTTCTCGGTACTGCATGCAGGTAACTAAGGGAGGTAAGGCAATATGGAATATTAAATGTTCTGCATGAAATCACAATAAAAGACGAGCTAATTTGAATGTCTTTGTTAGTGAGCACCTAATTCATTCATCACCTTGTCCAATTCTCGAAGTTTCCTTCTTACTCCAACTACCATACACATTCACCAAATTCAAGTTGCTCTGACTTAGTATGGAAACTGATTCAGATCATCAAAATGTGCTCCAGATTTAGCTCTTGTCCTCACCAGATTCTTCTTGTAATCTATGGAGATATGATGTGCCTTATTCCCAAAGAAGCACTATTTCCCTGATTCTGCTACCTTAAATCTCCGTTGCTTTCACATCCAAACATTTCAAAAGTAATGAAAACAACCGTAAACAACCACCTACTTCAATACTTTGAAGCTCCGTCTCCGTTTGTCTCCTCGTTCTCTCTCTCTCCCTTTCTACACTCTCTCTTCCTTCCCACTCTCTCTCTCCCTTTCCACTCTCTCTCCCTCCCTTCTCACTCTCTCTCTCTCTCTCTCTCCCTTCCCATTCTCTCTTCACTGACTTCCTGTGTGTTTTCTGGTTTCTCTATTGTTATTATGACTTGTTGATTCAATTGAACCAATTTTATGAAACGAATTAGGGTGGGTGACGGAAAGGGCATGAAAATGCTACCTCAGATATTCCCCATCCAACCCATACAGACATGGAAATATGGCTGACAGAAGAATGAAGGAAATATTCAATTTAACTAATCAATGGTCTTTTGCTCTTGAGAACGTAAAATGCAGTTCTGTTGCTGTTTACGTCAGCAAAGTCTTTGACCATATTTGGCATGTGAGTCTGCTAAATTACTCATCAGAGGTTTCTTATCTGATGGCTCCCCCCCCGTCTTCAGCTTAATCTTATAATATCTTGTATAACCAGTGTTCAGATCTGTCTCCAATGCTTTCCCACCAACTTGCTGTTATTGTTAACTATATGCACACAGTTAAGATGCTGATATCACACTTCATTCCTCCTTAACCTTTGGCAAACAAACATCATTTGCAAGCAGCCTAGACATCTTGTATCAAACATGAACTACTTTTGTGAACACAATACTCAAAAAGCATCTTGTGGTGGAGATCTGATAATTCAGTCTTCGCTATCCACACATAGATTGGTTCACAACACACATGATAGAAAGAGTATTACCCTCCCAGCATATGAACAACACTCTACTAAAGTCCTCAGAATCACTACAGAGGTCACACTTCATTATCTCTCACCACTTTGTTGAAACTGTTTTCCCAAACTTCAACTTGGATCTGTTGCTAATAGTTCACAAAGCACAACCTGCATTAGAATACTGTGAGCTGGCAGGATCGTTAGTGTGTTGGCCGAAATGCCAAGCAGTATTTCGTCTGCTGCTATGTTCTGAGTTCAAATTCCGCTGAGGTTGACTTAGCCTATCATCTTTTTCGGAGTAGACTTAATTGACTGGACCAGCCACATTGTCCTTTGTCCCCTCTATGTTAGCCCCTTGTGGGCAATAAAGAAATAAGAATACTGATAATACATTTGAGATACTGTTGCTGCTGCACACAGAAACATCCTCAACTGCATCTAAAATATGTTTATTTAGTTGGACATAACTTACTCATTAATATATAACTATCATCACTCTACAGGCATATTATTCTTTCTTCTCTTTGTTTCTGCTCTGCAGATCTAACAAGCTTTATGCACTTCCATCTCAACCCACCCATATATCTCTCCTTTTCTCAATCTGTTAAGCATTGAATGGACCACTTTTACCCTATAATTTCTGTTGTGAATAGGTGTTCATTTACAGAAGTTCAAGTTGAACACCAGTTCCGCACACACACACTGGCCTTATTTTCTGGCTAAACTGATAAATTATTCTCACAATATTTACTAGGGAAATACTTTTGAGACTGTAGACCAGTAGTAATTTTCTTTAGCAATATTTTTCTTTAATTTTTGTTATGTTGACCTACCAAGTCAGACGTAGCGATCCCCGCAGTAAAGGCACCCCTCAAGACACCTCTCTGGGCTCAAACACTCGGTGCCACGAAGGAAGAATTCCTGTGAGTAGTGGAATTGCATTTGTGGTAGTCCTTGAGGCCATACAAGTGGCACCTGTGACGATGGCACATAAAATCATCAAACACAGTCGAGGTAGTTGTTGGTGGCACATAAAATCACCAAAATCCATCTGGCATGCAAATGGCACACGTGTAGGTGGTACATAAAAACACCCTTCACTTTTGGAGTGGTTGGTGTTAGGAGGGGCATCCAACCATAGAAACCAAGCTTGGTACAGCCACTCGGCGTGCCAGTCCCAGTCAAAGCATCCAGTTTATACCTGCATGGACAATGGACATTGAATGAGGACTTATGAAAAAAACTACATTGGCTAGTTTAATCAGAATCTGCCTCCACATTCTACAACTGAGTCATTAATCTGGGATTCATTTAGAGTTCACTCTTTTATCTGTTAATATTTGGTCTGGTTAATATTTATATTTAATACAGGCGAATATATTCTTTGAATGTGAATGATTAGTGGGTGGAGGTGAAAGGAAAGGTCTTTTTTGATGACAAATTACCACAAAGTATTACTTAGAATTTATTCCCCACAAATATGGTGTGAACGAGTTATCATTTTACACAATATAGAAGATGTTTACTTAAACTTTTGCAGTTAAATTAATATATACACAGCAAGAATCCGTGAAAACTAAAATCTTTGTTTATCCCTTGGCAAAGTATCACTCACCACTATTCATTTTTTCTTCCCATTTGTTAATCCAGCTTTTCTCAAGAACATCAAACAAATATATAACCTCTTTGTATGTTTGAATTGAATATCCGCAAATTCCTCAATAAAATTCCAAACAAATTACACACATTAGAATATATTTCTTGAAGTAATAATCTCCTGCTTGACTGGTTGGTGTTATTACAGTTTGGATAGCCTGGTTTGGCTGTTGGTGGCTCCCGATTTAAGATATCTGCATGTGTTTCTTGTAAGAATGTCTGTAAAATTCAATATGCCATGTGATCTTCAAGTTAAATGTATTACATGTATTACAATTCTTGACTGATCTGGGCATTAAAAATTTTTTTGCATGTTTGTATGAATGAAATAAATATAAATGTTAAACATTGGAACAGTGCTTTCAGGTATGTTATAAAAAATTTGTAGTTGAATGACTGAAGTAACTTATAGGAATGTATAGTATGCTTTATATCTTCTTTTTCATCATGTGTGATATAATCCTTTAAGCTCTTACCTGTAATCCTCTGTGATAAACAAGACTATGATCTTAGAATGCCAGTAAGTAAAATCTAGATTTCTTATGCTGTTACTTATTTTGTCAGATCTCACATTGTTTAATGTTTTCATGATGCATATTTTGATCCACAATCTTCACATCCCAGTTTTAATATTACTGTTTATTTTCATTATTTTCTGTTGCAACTGTCTGCTTCATTGCTTTTGGTTTAATTAATAACATTAGCACCACCAGAAGAAACTCTACTGGCTAAATATAGCAACTAAATTTCCCTCATATCACACTCTGTCTTATAATAATGAAAAGGGATGGGCATATTAGATAATTTCTTTTAGATTTCTTACAATTAGAGTTGTCATTAGTTAAAATAATTTTGATCATAGACCCTTTTTGATCAGTGTCAACCCCACAGTTCACAGTTTAAATTTTGGTGCAGTCAACTTGACATTTTATCAAAATAGTGTTTTTAGAAAATGTAAATATTCATCCTGGAACCAAATTAGAAACTGTTGGCTTCATTTAAATGCACAGTGATTTGAACCGAGTCTTTTGCAATCAAATTATAAAATCTTGGTGACTTCTACAGATTTTTATATTCTCTTTCTTAGATTTTGTTTTGTATATATATATGTCATCACCCCTGTTGCTTTAATATCCATTTTGTCATCCTTGCTTGGGTGGCGTGGAGTTCATTGAAGCTGGTATTTTGTGGTTTGATACTCTTGGTGTTACCAACCCTTGTCTGTTAAAGGTAGATAGTATTTCCTCATAGCCAAATTGGAAAGGAATGACACCGCTTGTGTAACAGTGACACTCATACTCGCTGTGCAATGTCAGGACAAGGAAATGCACCTGAACTTGTGTGTGTGTGTGTGTGTGACTGCTTATGACTTGTTACTATTTATGAATGTTTGTTACTAGTTTTGTAAATTATTTCCATGTGAACAATTTATGATGTTCACTTTTGGCCCTTAGCCTTGCAGCTCACCTGGTGGTCATTATTAATGCTGGTGACACAAAGACAAAGATGTGTACACAGTACACTCTGTAAAGTGGTTGATGTTAAGGTCATCCAGCTGTAGAAATCATATCAAAGTCAGATCCTGATATACTGATACACCCTTATTCTTTATGACTCATTTTGTGTGTCTTACTCTGTGTACTGTGCTTGTACTTCTAGCTTTCATTGCTGTCTTTTTTTTTCACATGACTTATACATCTGCCTTCTGTCCCCCTTTTAACCTCTTCTCCACTGAGTTTTAGTATATATGAGTACTCATTATTATTGTTTTAAAACTATTCAACCAATATCACATGGACTGAACAACATGGAAGCCAGATGTGAAATGATGATGAGGAATTCATTACAAACTGTTCTTACATTGCTCACTTACAGCTGTTTTGTTTTTTAATTTTTCTGAGCATTAATGTTACCGGGAGTAATTTTGCTCCAGTCATTATTTTTACCATAGGATGCCTTTCCCTGTAAGAATTTCCTATACATTAAGTAACAGACAATTTTTATTGTTCATCAGATAAACTGAAGGCACAATGTAATAATAATAAGGAAGATGTTTTGCAACCATGTTATATATTCTGTTTTGTGAATTAACCAAAATTTCTCTCTTAATATCTCTCAAATATATATAGGTGCAGGAATGGTTATGTGGCAAGTAGTTTGTCTACCAGCCACGTGATCCCAGGTTCAGTCCCACTGTGTGGCACCTTGGGCAAGTGTCTTCTACTATAGCCACAGGCTGACCAAAGCCTTGTGAGTGGATTTGGTAGACGGAAACTGGAAGAAGCTCGTCATATATATATATATATATATATTCTTTCTGTGTCTGTATTTGTCTGCCCACCATTGCTTGACAACCGATGCTTGTGTCTCCGTCACCTAGCGGTTCGGCAAAATAGACTGATAAAATAAGTTCTGGGGTCGATCTGTTCGACTAAAGATGGTGCTCTAGCATGGCCGCAGTCAAATGACTGGAACACGTAAAAGTATATACAGAATTCTGCATTTATGTCTCATAAATTATTGCTATCTTGCTGCATTCAAAGGTTATATCCTGTAGGTTCCATTTCCACTTATTTTTCATCAGCTGATTTACTTGCACAGTTTTATTGATTACCTATTAAGCCACTTGAAACAATTCAAGCTCAAACATACTAAACTTTTTTTTTTTTGCATTATTTGCCACGCTAACAACTATATTTTAATTGCAAAACCAACATTTCCTTTGCATTACTAAAACTACCTCATGAGTCACACTGATGTATAAAAGATGCTGATTAAATAATACTCATGAAATGGCTTACAACATGGTTTATTTGAAAGATGTTATATCCTTGAAGTTTGGACTTTGTAAGCTGTGAGACCTTTTGCCAGGAATCATAGTAGGATATTTGTTTAGTTTCTTTCACTCCTGCTGAAAAGTGTTTCTCCAGCTGGACAGCTGTGTCTGATATCGAGGCATAAAGTATCAATATCTATATTATCCATTGTTTTTTTTCTTTCCGTTTTTTTTTCAAATAAGAGATGAAGGAGATTTAGTTTGCTATATCTGGAAGAACAAAGGCCTTACTTTGGCTCACTCCTCATTCGTTTTTATCATCACTAGTTTTCAGGTTTTCACTCATTCTGCTATCTCTCTTTTGATAGTATACCATTTTATTGTCCTGTAGAGATAGAATTTGAGCTCAACACTGTCAAACACTGACAAAGTGCTTCAGCTGCTCACATATACATTGTGTCATTTCATATTATTGAGATCTTAAGTTTTCCGCATGTGATAGGATATAAATTGCTGATTTGACTCTTCATCTGGCAGGTTAGTAGCATCTCGCCAGTTCAGCCAGCCGGTTTAAATATTAATTGTACTTTAGTCTTTTATTTCTTTCTCCTCTGCTTACAGTTCTTGCTCATTCAGTTTCTCTGTCTGTCTCCTTCATGTACATAGGCACACACACACACACACACATACATTGCAGCTGTTGAAGAGTTAAAACTGAGGTCTTAAAATTAGAAGGCCCTTTAAAATCATCATCATCATGCGTCTGTTGTCCATGCAGGCATGGATTAGACACTTTCGACTGGGACTGGCAGCCTGGATGGCCACACTGGGCACCTGTCTGGTTTGGC
>JACXVO010009468.1:1635393-1646577 GCA_015501135.1 Hapalochlaena maculosa
AAGATGTCCTGTTTTGTGTCTGGAGACCATAGAGGGCAGCAGTATTCCAAGGCAGTGCTTTTGGTGTACCGCACGGGTGAAGATATAAGAAAAAAGAGAAGATCTAGAAAATGCACTTTCTGTTCCAAACGGGAATGATATTCTGTGACATAGCTGTTGAACAGGTTTCACTTTTGGGAAAAGATTATCAAAAACATTGTCATAAAGTACCTCATCATTCGGAAAAGTTTATAAAAATCATTATTAAAGGCTCAATGTCAAAAAGTAACTTGAAAATTTCTGAAAAGTCAGAAAGATATTTGGTATAGTTTTTTTTTAAGAATATTGCTCAAAGTGAGTAGATTCTATGAAAGATGGGATACTTTATGACAATGCTTTTGATAATCTTTTCCCAAAAGTGAAACCGATTAAACAGCTATGTCACAGAATAAATTCCCGTTCGGAACACAAAGTGCATTTTCTAGACCTTCTCTTTTTTCATATATATATATAAATATATATATATATATATATTCGTCTTTTATTTTCCTTTGTGTACGTATATTTGCCTTTATACATTTATCTGTATCTGTGTATGTGCGTGCATATTGCTTTGTATGTATGGATTTGCTCGAGTGTGGGGAGTGTTGGTGTAGGTATGTATTACTACATAATCAATGAACAGAATATAAATCTGTCATTGATTATGTTAATCATAAACCTCCGACTTTCATTGTATACTCAGTGTGCATATTGTATTTGGAGACATTTCTTGTTTTGGTCTCAGGTTACGCAGATATTCAGTTTATTCAAGAAATAAAGAGAAATGATCTTATTTGGGTTATAAACACTAAACATAGCGAATTAGAAATATCTCGATATTTAAAACTTGTCAGATCTTTCATCTGCAAATTTTGTAAGGAGTTAAGGACTGAAGTTGGAAGCGTATCACCAGTATCAAAGCATAAAAATAATCTAAATGCTTTGAAATCACCGGAACACCTGTACGTTTCCAGGCAGTTCAACAGACCAATGATTACAATTCCAGGACATGTAACAGACCATTTATTACACTCTAAGAAAGTTGAAAATGCTATTAATTACAATCCCTTGATGCCCATACGGTCATTTGCAAAATATCATGTGTCAGAAGGAACCACCAGAGACGTTGTCTACGAATGCATCTAGTTTAAGTTCTGTATGATGCGGAAAGGTCAATTTGTGTCAAAAAGCATGAGCAAATCACCAAGATTTAAAATGCTCTTAAAGAAAACGAAAGATCTAGCAGAAGATTTCACCTGTGTTTTCCCAAACAGAAACATTTCACTCCAGATCAAAAGGTAAACGGAAGAAAGGACAGATTGCTATGTTCAAACGCTTCTGAAGTTCCAAGTGTTAAGCATACAAAGTTTCCTGCAACTGTGATAGTTTTAGTTCTTGTTAGCAATGAAGGGCATACGATAGCTCCTTACCTCTTTCCACGAAGTCTTAGATTTAATTCTACTACCAACATATTGAGGTCCTGGAAATAAGTGTTAAGCTCTGAATAGACAATATGTACAATGGAAGCCCATATGTGTTTCAATAAGTCTGCACTCTCACACATAGCTTTAGTATTACGGGAATGTGTGACTGAAAACTTATCTTATTACATAACCCCCTGTCATCTGGTCTTTTAATTATTCAACTCACAACTCTATGCATAGGGCTATTATTTGTGAAGCTTTATTGAGAAAGAGGCTAATAAACACGCCCAATGTCCAAAATGTGTCAGCGCCACTTAACTCGAACATGTAGAGGATTTAGATATCACTTAGAGGCAGTTGTTGAAGCTGTAAATGGCTTCATTGAATTATACTATAAAAAAGTATTATTTTTATCCCCATTGTATTTTTCGATACATTTAGTATCTGTTATTATACGTGTATTGCTTATAAACCTGAATCCGTCCTCAAATATCTTATGCACCCTGTATGAACCCAAAACATATCCATTAAATATATTTAAAACCTGAAAAACGGAACGAATAGGTTAGTTTTCTGATTAAAATTTATAAAGAAGCGCAAAAGATGTAAAATTATTATGACATGAACAAAGCAACACTCTCAATTATAAATGAATTAAGTGTACACAACCAACAACTTCAATATAACCATTATTGACACACACACATAATGATTGTTGGTGTATAGGCGCTAAGTAACGCTTCCATAAACTGAATATTGAATTTACTAACCTGGAATTTAAGTAATTTGAAAATAGGATTAGAAGAAAGAAATGTGATTAGTAATAATTCAATTCAGTTACCACTTAGCATGCCCAATTCGAGGAAGGAGTTTGTTGTAGTTACCCTATGGAATATAGTCAGTATTTGTAATCTACATAAATGTTTCATCATCAATTAAGTTTGACATCAATTATGTACATCTCTCGTGCAATACGTAGAAGTTGCTATGTTGATTACAAAAACTTATTATGATGTATACATATCTTTAAAGCAATGGAATATCAAAACAAAAACAGAATTTCAGAACAAGTTATACAATCATGGACGTTTTCTACGTTCAAATGAGTATTAAATGCAAACAAATGTACGCAATAAATTCCATTGTGTTCTCTATGTTGTTTATTAACATAGGAAAGTGGAAGATGCTTGAGATCCAAAATTCGTTAGTTATACAAGTAAATTGATTACAATATACAGAACAAGTATTTCTGCCGGATTTGCACGAATAGAGAATTAGAAGACAATGATTAACGTTGATGGAATCCAATCACAAACCAATTATGTCTATGCAGAAAATGCACTTCAAAGAGAGCAATGACTATAACTATGTTAGAAGAAAGATTCTATGTTATTTCTACAAAGATGCAACGGTATTCATTGTTGGAATAAACCAGAGAAATTGTACGGCAGAGTCAAGAATTCAAAGAATATAAACGAAACTGCAACACTAATTAAATATACCATTTGCTTCAACAGTTATTCCCTTTTCCCACCGTTCCTAAACTTGTCCTATATATCCATACTGGTTTTCTAATTTTTAATAAATGTTTTTGTTTCATACGTTCTCTGAAATATATAGACCTAAATTACTGTATCTAAGACCTAAATTACTGTATCACGAATCACCAGCAAACTATGTTCTATGCATCAAATGTGATACGTAGGACAGAGACATGATTGAATGAAAAGGAAAGTAAATGATTTTGTGAAAGGTACATACATAGAGGTTTGTATTTTCTCCCGGCTGTGTCCTGAAATAATCAGAAACAGCAGTTTTATTAGTTGGAGTTTAATATCGCTAAAAGAAGATAAATTCGAAGAAGAACAGCTTAAAATGTTGTCGCTCATCAATATTCAGCACGTGAATAATTACATTAAACAAATCATATCATACCCACTTTGCACGATATTTGCACGGCACTAGAAAAAGGAGTATCTTCGCTAAAACTTGCCTTGACATTGTAAATTGGATTAGCGAAAAATCAGTATGAATGTGGCCACAGTAATGTTACAAGAATATACGTAAATATTGGTAACGCAACTCGTAAATATATTTCTTTATTGCCTACAAAGGGCTATACATATTGGAGGTAGACAAGGAAGGAGACGTAAGGGGCCAGTCGATTAGAGCAACGCCATTACTGATATTTAATTTATCGAACCCTAAAGAACGAAAGGCAAAGGCGACATTGACGGAATTTGAACACACAACGTTAAGACAGACGGAATACAGTTATGCAATTTGACCGGCGTGCTAACATTTCATATTTCTTGATTGTCCGCAAGATGTTAAACATTGAGTAGACAAGCAATGGCAGACAAATCGGCAGACAAATCGGCGTTAGTCGATTAGATCGACACCAGTACGCAACTAGTACTTAATTTATTGACACCGAAACAATGAAAGGCGGAATTTTGATTCAGAATTTAAGGGCAGACGGAATACCATTAAACATTTCGCCTGTTAAACGTTTCTCTTTCTTTATCTACAGGGGTTATACAAAGAGGGGAAAAAACAAGGAAACAGAAGGTAGTCGAACCAGTCTTTTGGATCAACCTCAGTACGCGACTGGTACTTAATTTATCGACGAGAATGGAAGAAAGGTTAAGTTTACCTCGGTGGAATTTGAAATCAGAATGTAGCGACAGACGAAATGCCGCTAGACATTTCGCCCGACGTCTCTGTCAGCTCACCGATCTAACATAAGACATATTAATGCAAAGTTATACAAGAATCTCAATCAATGGATGAGATATAACCATAACCAATTACAACATGTGCATTATAGCTTATATAATATCATCAATACAAACACGATAAAGGAAATAAAGGAAACGAATATGCAATTGTATGCAGATGATGGATAATGCAGTGAAATCTATTATATCTTGGACTTGTAGAGATATATAAGTGTATATCTTCTACACATGAAATATCATATCCAAATAATATTCAGTTCTCCAAAAAGCATTGCCTGCTTGTTGTCTAGTTTTTACAATGGTTTATGTTTTTATAGCTTTCTCAGAAGACAGTTTTTTTTTGTTCAGCTAGAAACTGAAAATAAAGTTGATTAAATGTGTTCATTGAATTGCGCATATTTCCTTCTATTCTTTCCACTCAAATGAAATTCATGCATTTCAAATATAAACATAGCAGAAATATAATATATAATAACTTCTAGACAGAAAATATCGATATCTAGCGATGACTGACAATAATGTCCGTACCAAGGAAAAGATATTTACATAAATACTTGATCTGCTGGAATAGTAGCCAAATCAAGATTCACTTCAGCCATTTAAAATGTGTATATGTTGAGCAACAGGTTCAGCATATCTGAATATAAAGCAATATAAAACAGTACTGGTATAACACTGGCTTGAGGATGAATAACGATCGGAATGGAGTTGCTCCGTGGTAGTTGAATGTATTTGGAAATAGCAATGATATTTCATCGAAATCACATGCAAGAGCACAATAGATTATGCAATCTCCGATAACACAATTAGAAAGGCTAGTGGATCACTGGAATATATTTCCTCTCATATCAACTGAGGTAGGAATGATGTGAGGTTAAACAGCAATAATAGACGAATTTTCTTCAGTCACACGTATTCATACACACACGCAAACACACACACATGCATACACACATACACACAAACACATGGCTCCACTAGTCCTTGTAAAGAAACTGCAAATTGTTAACCATTCTGAAGTCAATTGTTACACTGGTGAACACATATTTTATGGAATGGTGTCTAACGCTTGATACTAAGTGATTAGGGTGCGCTAAATATGAACTGCAATTCGGTGTGGCTTTATTAACTGTTGCTTCCTGTAAACAGCCTATGTGCATTTTTTTCCCGATTTTTTAAGTTTGGATAAAAAAAAGGAGAACAAAATCATGTATTCAAATTTATTTTCAGTTTTCATGAATAGAACCAGTTCAAACTGCTGTAAAATTACATAACGACAGACAGAAATATGAAGGTTTCAGTCTGACAAATATTTTCTTTTATAACATTTTTGACTGTTTCTATTTTGTTGTTGATGGCAGGTTTCGTTTTAAACACTAACAGTAATCAACAATCATACGAGGGATCCTAGCGTCCTTAGATGCGTTTCTCCATAATTTTGATATTTTGGCAGAATTTTTCCTCTTAATCGTCACTTACGTTACCTAAGTTACTTGGAAAGTAGTGAGGATGGCTATCAAATTGATGCATGTTTATGCTTGGATCAATGGATTCCTTGTAGATCCTGAAAATTATTGTTTTTACGAGTTTGTCTTAGTTATCCGCCCTATAATTGCATAAAATATATTCAACCAATCCTGGCGGTGGATGACTTTTAAATATATATTTATTTCTGGCCAAAAGAAGCACAAACAAGGAGGAGGGAGTCAATCAATTAGACCGACCGAAATACGCAACTGGAACCTAATTTATTGAACGCGAATGTATGAAAGACAAAGACGAGTTCGATGTAATGTGAACTCAGAGCGTAATAACAGAGTAAATACCGCTAAACATTTCGCCAATGGTGCTAAGTTTTCTTTTATTTATTATCCACTCGGGGCTATACATAGAGATGTAAACAAGGACAATGTAGCCGGGTCAGACGATTAGATCGAAATCAATACGTTACTGGTACTTGATTTATCGACCCCGAAAGGATGAATGACCAAGTCGACCTCGTTGGAATTTGAACTCAGAACGTAGCGACAGACGAAATATCGCTAAACAATTTCGCCCGGCGTGCTAACATTTCTGCCAGCTCAATGCCTTCGCTGATTCTTAAATACTGGAATGAAGATTTCATTTGAATGATGCACAGGTTGTATATTGGTGCGGAAATCTCAGTTCTAGATATAATGTATATTTTGCTTCGTTGAAGCTCCAAGTATTGATCAAACAAAAATAGCAATCAGTCTCGAGATTAGATTGGTTCTCACCATAATTACATGCAAATTATCGTGTCATCACTTTCATAAGACAGGATAGGTTAAAACAGTTAAAGCATTCTTCAACTCACATTCGATTTAATTTCCCTTCCTTTTCTCTATTCAATGTTATTCAAATGCACATATACATGAGTACCCGGGTAAGAAAGAATAGACGAATATCTAAGACACTTGTTCGTTTGCTTTTAAAGAAGCGTTAAGAAAATTTAAACAGGCTTATTTTAGCAGATTATATCAAACGCTATCACCCAAAATTAGTACTTGATAGAGTAAAGCTGTGTAAAATGTCACTTCTCATCGCACTCCAAATGGCCTACAAAAAATTGTCAAGTGTAATTCAATAGATATAAATATTGAAATGTGTTCCCCACTATTATATATTTCTACGACATACATACTTTATGATTCATTACTCATAATATGAAGTGGATGTAAACGGAAAAGAATGAATACAGAAAAATGAAGACGAGTAGATTACTCTGCGAAATGTAGGACAAAGTTAGAGGTGAGCTGAGAACAGAATAGGGAGGCATTTTAAAAAATCCACAGAAGTGGTTTATATATTTAAAATATTCGTAGATGAGAGGTTGTATGGTGTGTCGTTTGCTTACCAACCACATAATTTCGGGCTTGAACTCACTGCAGGATACCTTCTGTTAACGTCTTCTACTATGGTCTCAGGACCGACCAAAGTCTTGTGAGTGGATATGGTAGGCGGAAACTGGAAGAAGCCCGTTGTATATATATATATATATATATATATATATATATATATATATATGTGTGTGTGTGTGTGTGTGTGTCTGTGTGTGTGCGTGTTTGTCTCTGTGTGTCTGATTTGTGAAACCACCATATTTTGACAAACAATGCTGTCTGTTTGCATTCCTGTAACTTAATGGATCGACAAAAGAGACCGATTGGGTAAGTACTGGTTTTACAAAGAATAAGTTCAGAGTTATATTTGTTCGACTGGCATAGTGCTCCAGCATGGCCACAGTCAAAATGTGTGAAATGCATAAAAGAATAAAGGACTAACAGACGTGTACACATTCTTTCATTCTACTGTATCATACATCTTGCATTTCCCCTCTATGTTAGCCTCTCAGTTCCATTTGCTAGTTGCATTAGAATATGTGATTCAATTCCTTTCTACGCCATTATCTACGGAAAGTTTAAATTTTATTTCTGCATTTAATAACGAAAATTGATTGCAATTATGTTTATCTGTATCAATAGAAAACATAGATATCGATAGATCTCACTCGCATTTTAAAGCAATAACGATTTGTCCGTTTCAGAATATTTGTAAAAATAGAATTCAAAGAAGGAAATTTCTAGATATTCATGTGTAATAACTTGCAATGATGTGCTTATGAAAATGTTGATCGATAAATCAATCAGATAGTTTATGTTTTCGAAATGCTATGAAAAATATACGTAAATATTTTCCTATTTTCATGTCAACAGGATACATGATGATTTAAGATTTAAATGTGAGCAAACCGATTATGAATATCATGCGGGGAATGTAAACAGGTAAAGACAAACATATTTCTTGTGAAAATTCTATGGATGATATGATGATATGTTGATGTAAATAGTAGCTTCTTTCATGTTAGAAAGATATGCGATGTATAATAGGTGTCAGAATAAAGAGTTAAGATCAGAGAGAGATTTACTTGTGTGGAGATAGAGAGCGAACTTATAGTTCCATTGAGAATTTCAAACCAGTTGTGAATGGAGAGCAACGATGATATAAATTTGGTTTGATTTTGGAGAAGAGATTCATGAAGAACTATATAGGTAATTCACAATCTTCTTCAATCAAATATTTAACAGCATGGTTACGTACAAATTCACTTTTCTTCCTTAAATGTCACTTCACCCACAATAAAGCTGCTATGGAAATGTTTACATAGATACTTAGAGCATTTGTGGGAGGGAATTAACTCTAATAGTGGGTTTTAAAATGATCTAAAGGGTGTAGTAAATATAGAAATAATAACCTGCATGGCACTTTAGTATATACTGCATGGATATATATATATATATATATATATATATATATATATATATATATATATATGTATACATATATATAACTGTATAAATACAGATTTCGAAGAACTGCTACTTAATTTAAAGCAATTGAAAAAAAAATAAATTGGGTAGAAGTTCCAATAATTTTTTCTAGTTATGAATATAAATATGAAATAAAGGCAGTTCTCTTTATTTCATATTCGTATATATATATGTGTGCGTGTGTGTGTTTGTGTGTGCGTATTTTATTAACAGCAGCAAATAGTATTACAAAAACTGCTACTCAGAGTTTCTACGCACATACGCGCGCATACACACGCACATATATATGTATATATGCATACATATATAGGGAGAGAGACAGAAAAAGAGAGGGAAGGAGGAAAAGGGACGGGGATAAAATGAGAGCAATATAATGAATTGATTAGGAATATACAAGCTATTGTCTAGTTAAAATGTATTTGTGAAATATTTCAACCTCTAAAAGGTAATTCATTGTAGTGACCATAGTAAAAGGTGTAAAAAGAGAATCATATCTGTCAAATGCTTCCATCAAGTGGATTCTTTGACGCGAGATTCTGGTTCTTTAGCATTTCTCAATGCAAAAATACAGATGAGAGACAAACTTAGAAAAATAATCAGTTGTTTTAACCAAAACACAGTAAACATCAGTTTTTGTTTGGCGACAATGGAGCATTTGGACGCAATAAAAATAGTATATATCGAAATTTATGCTCAGTAAAATAAGTTTATGAGATATTTTAACTTCTAAAAGCAAATTCATTACTGTAACCGCGGAGTAAATTTCTCTCCTTTGTTAAGAGCTGTAAGCACTCTAAGAGTTCTCAGCACTCACACACAGACATACACACCCGCACACATACGAGTTCAAACGATAATCACCTTCAAACACGTGCATACATATTCTAAATATAATTTAACAATGGTATAATCTATTTTTATTAGATAGCGGTTAGAGTACCGTCGGCGATTTTGTCAACCATGTACGAGTGAATATAAACATTAGTTTTAATATCAATGGCACAAAATTAAGCTAGAAATATATCGGAATGTTCACTGAATCTATATCAAATATAAAGGAAAGCAAAGAGAAATAAGAAAAATCCCCATGAAGATATATACTTTATCTCATTTGAAAACTAACAAATTTTAATCGAAATCCTTCTAAAGTCTTTCTGTCATTAATTTTATATTTAGAAGTTGGTAGATTCTTCTTTGTCTTCTCCAGCTCGACCAGAATGGGTGAAACACGAGTGTTGAAACAGAACATCGTGCAGGCTAATCGTGAAGTTAACTATGCAGTGAAGGCCACGATCAATCTGCTGTCCACTAACGATGCTGAAAACAAACTTGTGAATCCACATGAGAAAGTGGTGGGCATAGTAAGTGGCATTCCGCAAGCTAGCAGTGCTTCTACTAGCAGCAGCAACAGCAACAGCACAGGTCGAAACAAATGGTTCTTGAGTGATTTTGATATTGGAAAACCCGTTGGTAAGGGCAAGTTGGGCAGTGTCTATCTAGCACGTGAGAAACGCTGTAAAGACACATGAATTTCTAAAATATTCTTTCTGAAGGTAAAGTTCTTCCTTCAAGGAAAGTGTCAACAAAAGTATTTTAGGGCTCCCACGCATATATCGATATATATCATATATCGACAGGATCAAACTATAGATTGGTAATTGAAGTGAATGGGTGAACTAGAGGCAGCATGGGGTATAATTAATTGTAAATAATTCTGGTGTGAACTACAGTTATGTTTAGCAGACTAGTTTCCATCACTGACGTTGATGAAAATGAGGTCGAAATTACGCTACCTAGCTGTCTCCGAGATGGAGTTTCCCCGCTTGCAATATATAACGAGTGCGATGTGCACTGAATAAACCACCTGGAAGAGGTGGCCCCCAGGGTTTAAAATAGCAGGACCACTTGTTCTTGTTCACAAATGTTTAGGTGGGCAATAGACAATTGAGGAAACATCTAATATAATTAAAATAAACATGTGGTGCAGGAGTGGTTATAGGTGAAGGAGTGGCCTCGTGGTAAGTAGTTTGTCTACCAACCACATGGTCCCGGGTTCAGTCCCACTGCACGGCACCTTGGGCAAGTGTCTTCTACTATAGCCTCGGGCCGACCAAAGCCTTGTGGGTGGATTTGGTAGACGGAAACTGGAAGAAGCCCGTCGTATATATGTATATATATATATTCTTAATGTGTGTTTCTGTGTCTGTGTTTGTCCCCCCCCCACCCTCGCTTGACAACCGATGCTGGTGTGTTTGTGTCCCCGTCACTTAGCGGTTCGGCAAAAGAGACCGATAGAATAAGTACTGGGCTTACAAAAGAATAAGATCTGGGGTCGATGTGTTCGACTAAAGGCGGTGACCCAGCATGGCCGCAGTCAAATGACTGAAACAATTAAAAGAATGTAAATATATAAATGAATTAGGTTAGAACCTGAGAGAACGTTAACCACCAACCGCCCCACCTAACCCTTACACACATACCAGATCAAAGAGAAAGAAAAGTTTCCTGAACAAAATTCGAAGAGCACTTCAGCTGAAGCGTTGTGACTAAAATAACCAAAGTCAGAATTTTTATTTGACTCTGTCATAGCCCAAAATTAGTAATGAAAATTCTTCATTTCATAAATTCAAAGAATATATATATATATAT
>JACXVO010009640.1:37787-52244 GCA_015501135.1 Hapalochlaena maculosa
TATATATATATATATATATAATTTTGTTTAGGGATTAGATAGTGAATAGAAGCATATATGTAAATTTCCACTTATTTCTTCTTTAAAATATTCGTTGCATCCTGCAACCTTTTCAATAGATGCGACTCTGTCCGTTAAGGAATAAAGTTTATTACAATACTCACGGGTGTTTTATAAGAGCCTACATGATCAATGACACCGCCATTTGCGAACGAAAACGAGGTTATTGCACTTTAAGAGATATAATTTAGATATAGAAGCTGATTTGTTAGCTCAATATTAACTGCTTTAGATGCACTCATGTTCGAATGTATTGCGTGTGTTCAGCTGTGACCTCGCATATATATTAATGCCAAGTAGTTTCTAGCATTCGTATAGATAAGGAGGAATTCATGTAATTAAACCAGCATTCATGTGTAGATCGTACATACAAATGCACTTATGTACCTATAAGGATGGAATCTATTAAGTCCTTACACACATAAAAACATCCACTCACATTGTGACGTACAGACATAGATATATAATATATATTTTTATGTAATCTAACTATCTATATACATACATATATGTAGAGATTAAAAGAAAGGGAAGAATAATTATAACAATATAAATCTCGATGATTTGTTCTTTCTGTAAATTTATTTCCTCTTATTCTGCAATTTTACACATCATATTGTTTTGGTCACTATGACCTACACACGTTTCCTCTGCACTTATTACAGGTATTTGCAGATGCAAGGTAGCACGACTTTCACTGCAGCTTCTTCAGGGTCACCCACAGTTGAATGCGAAAGGATGGATAGAAGAATATATTCTGAGCTCTAAAATATTAACCAACCTCCAATACATCCATTCCACCTAATAATATAACCGCAAAACATAATGAATATAGCCAAGAAAAGGAATATTTGAACAACTAAAAACATTACGCTAATAATACCTTGCATAAGGAGCCCAGCGAAAACACTAACATCAACCCTGATTTAATTAGGCGGAACCCTTACATCGAACAGCAACAGGTGTGAATCTGCCGTCAACTGCGCAAGCCTAAAAGCAGGTCAGATTTCAGGTTCAAAAACAACCACTTCCTCTAAACCCCAATTAACAAACATCTAAGTGCGTTCAGTTCGCTTCGAACAAACAAAATGAGAGGACCCTGAAGACGCTGCACAGAAAATTGTGCCAGCTTCCATCTGCAAATACTCGGACTGTTATCTGTCTATTGGTAAAGCCGTGCAGTTCATAATGAACATACATAGATGCATCAGGGGAAAAAATAGGTGGGAAGTGATAGAAACACCTTACATAATTACTTATACATGTGATATCCTTTTCGCACTATACAGGGGCAACATTGTCAATAGGATCAACATTAGGATTCTTTATAGTCTAGGCACAGGACCCGACATTTTTGGGAAGGAGGCTAGTTGATTAGATCAACCCCGGTAACTGGTACTTAATTTGTCGATCACGGCAGAATTTTAACTCCACACATGAGGATAGATGAAATACTGCAAATCACTTCGTCCGACTATGCCATATATCCACGGGCATATGACATAGTAGCTATAATATGCACATGACATTTAATTATAATAGCAATATTGATAATAATAATAATAATAATAATAATGATAATAATAATAATTCGTATATTTATTTGATTTGTTAGATTCCGGTAGTGGACTCGTGTGTTGAAAGAAATACTATTAAACCCTGTGTTTCTTATTACTGGCATGATGCCTACTCCAAGCAGCAGCAGCAATAACAACAAAGACGACGACATCATCATCATCATCATCATCATCATCATCATCATCGTCGTCGTCGTCGTCGAGAAATAGTTTAGGAATGAGAACCCAGGTTCGAAATTTCCAAAGACATTTGATGAAGGCTTGAGGGTATATCAGCCGAAACGTTGTGTTAACAATAAACTAGAATATGACAAATATCCGTCAAATGTATATCATATAAATAATGTACGTAATGTAAACCTTATCTAGGTTCAGCTTACAGGTGACCATCTTGTGATCACTGTAGCTGACAAGATAAAACTATGGACACCTACCTACATTTTTATCTATGTTTATATTTAAGGTACTATCTAAATATATGTTTATGTAATCTAACTATCTATATACATACATACATACATACATATATGTAGAGAGTGAAAGAAAGGGAGGAATAATTATAACAATATAAATCACGATGATTTGTTCTTTCTCTAAATTTATTTCCTCTTATTCTGCAATTCCGTCGCTCCTTCACAATGGAACTTTCGGGAATTCCAGTCTATATGAATATGCCAGCCAGTAAAGTCATAGTAGATCCTGGAAGCCAATATCATCTCTCTTATCTGTTTTCGAGCCAACATAATCCACCTAACAAAATTAGTGTATGCGATGTAACCATAAACCTCTCCAAGTCACAAAAATACCCACTCTGACCAATATTGGGGGCTTAAATTGCAATCACCCTGATTGTCTTGCCACGACCGAATGCCAAGTCCATGACGATCAGTCTATTTTCTGGATCAGATAATACACTTTTTCCAAGTTTATTTTTAAGAGGACTAGCAACTCGCTCCCATCTGTTGGCCGGTTTAGAGAAATGAATTTGTCGTAGCCGTTCAAACGCAGAAGCAGATCTCTTGGTCCCTTTAATCAGGTTTCAGTTGCAATATTTACGAGCAAATTCATTGACCTGATGTCATTTAGGAAGCGCCCTAGCCTCCAACTCGACGACATACCACGCACATTTAACCAACCAACGTGAATTGCAATAAAATCTTACTTCCTTACTTAGTGGTAGAAGGTGGAGAAGTATCCGGCCATTTTCTCTGGGCGCATGTGATTGGAGGAGGTAGGGCCTCTAAATTTGTAGTAAGAATATCCATTCGCAGAGGACCTACATAATTTCTAACGTCATTGCTCAAAACACGGTGCTTGTCTGATCTATTTGATAGATCTCATAATTTGTACACTTTCCGATGATTCATTAACTTATCTGACAGTCGAGATGGCTGCCAAACGGCTTATCATTCTATTATTGTCACTTTTAATAGCCGTCAAGTAATATTCCATATCTTCATCTGGGTTTTTCCTTGAAGCGTTTCTTTTCTGTTTTTGACTTTGTCGAGAAGGAGCTTGTTTGTGTTTTTCTCTTTGCACTACTCCACCTCTCCCTTTGGTTGCTGCTTTCTGTTACTTTAATTTTTTCTTTCTCTTTCCTGATCTTTAATTTCTTCTCGAGGAGGACTGCATTCTGTTCGAACGTATCCCAATTTCCTGCTGTTAAGACAACTCGGTTTGCGTCGTTCCACGAACATAATTTCTCATCTCTTATTTGAATTGTCTTGGGATTTCTTTTGAGGTTTTCGGTTTCGTTTGAATTTGCATATTGATAGTATGGTCTTGCCATTTTTTTTTTCTGTGGCAGAAGTTTGAAACACCATGATCCCCTAGAAAATTAACTCCAACAGTCGTCAGTAACCACACTGCATCCACCTCAGGCGGATCTTTGTTATCCGCACTTAGGAAGTTCTTCTTCAAATGTATAAGGGGAAGAGAATGACATCTTCTGGCTCTAAAGTCTCTATCGAGTGAGATTTAGCCTTTCCCTTACTCATTAAGCTTACTTATACCGTGCCAAATTTTTTCCTCTGGTAATATATTTCACGTCTTTCCATATGTTATTTAAACATTTTGCTATAGCTTTGTACATTTTCTCGATTCTTTTGTTGTTCATGCTAAAAGTCTTATTCTGTTCTGGTGGTGTTACTTTAAATTCTGTACCGTTTTTACCAACATTTCTTTATACGTAAATAGTTCGCTTCTTTCTGCGGAAATTTCCCTTGTTTTGCCACCCGCTGCAGCTACAAAACTTCTCTTTTCTGTGCGAGCATTTTTTGACTCACTCACATTCGGATGTGGTAAGTTAATATTCCTTATTACACTAAATTTCTCTTTACAGTGGACTTCATTAATTCGTTTTCCGATTATCAAATGCGGGCTATTGCTGAGAGATAGGGGAATGGCTCGTGAATGGGCTTCATAATACTTTTCTCTTTCAAGGTGGAGCAAACGCCAAAGCAAAAACTTTGGCAATGGGCTTATCACCGCAGGAGAATATTTTTCCCAAACAGCCAATAAGAACATTAATTCTCCCCCACTGGGTAATTGATAACAGGATGCTTCAAACAGGAAATAAAACTGTTAAGTTTCAAGCATCCGATAAACAATAAATTCAACAATAACTTTCATTCTCAACGTACCAAACACCGACAACATCGAAATAAAAACAAGTGCTAGCGTTTCTTTTCTTTATTGCCCACAAGGAACTATACATAGAGGGGACAAATAAGGACAGACAAGGTGGCCAGGTCAGTCGATTAGATCGACCCCAGTACGCGGCTGGTGTTTAATTTATCGACCTCATTACGCGACTTGTGCTTAATCTATCGACCCCGAAAGGCTGAAAGGCTAAGTCGACCTCGGCGGAATTTGAACTCAGAACGTAGCGACAGACGAAATACTGCAAAACATTTCGCTCGACGCACTAACGTTTCTTTTTCTTTATTACCCACATGGGGCTATACATATAGGAGATAAATAAAGACAGACAATGTAGCCGGGCCCGTTGATTAAATCGACACCAGTGGGCAACTGGTACTAAATTGATTGATTCCGAAATGATAAAATGCTAAGTCGACCTGGGAAGAATTCGAACTCAGAACATAGGGAAAGATGAAATACCATGAGATATTTCACCCGACGTGCTAACATTCCTTTTTCTTTATTACCCACAAGGAGCTAAATATGTATGTGACAATACAAGGACAGGCAAGACACCACAGTAGGGACAAGTAAAATATAAAATGAACATGTATAATAGTTATATAAAGATGAATATGGACGACAGCGAGTTTTGTCCTACTCTCATCTTACTTCGTAATTTCAGGATTTTCCAAGGGATTCAACAAATATTCTATCCATCAAGATACCATCTACGTCTTTTTCATTCACTAAATTACAGGAGTTGCAGTTAGTAATATCTATCTTTCTCAAATTCACAAAAGATTCTCTTTAAATAGTTTGATAATCGCTACAGAATCTTCCAAGTCTATTATCACATTTTTTCTTTTGGATTTACTGTTTTAACGTCTTCATTTGTTTGTACAAAGTCTGTTACAAATTCATCAAATTCCGACACCACTTTATACTTACTGCATATTCTGTTTGTTATTTGTCCGTTTGTTATTTGTCCGTTTGTCGCTCTCCTTATCCACAATTTCCTCGTTCCGCTCCCGCTCCTATTCTATCTCTTCCTTTCCAGGCTCGACCTCTACTTCTGTCTGGTTCTCTGGTTCAACTGTCTCCATTACCGATTCTGCTTCTCTCCGCTGTATATTTTCTCTTTTCTTTTTCTTTTTTGGGGGTTTGTCTTCCCTTCTCCTATTGTTTTTTGTCAGTCTTTTTCCACCTCCCTTATTTCTTCTTGGGGGATTTCCTTAGTCTCCTCCCTGCTTTCCATTATTAATTCACGCCGCTTTTGGATGTGCTTCGTTTTATGGCATCTGAAACACATCGGGGAACGTCCTTTTATTACGACATTTAGATTTCGCTCATTGCAAATAATAACCTGGGGTAGATTCCCATAGTCTGCTTCGGTAATTGTGAGATAAATTTCTAATCCATATCTCCACCAATCTATGACTAGTTTTTTTTTCGAGCTTATGACCGTGTATTCCAGTTTTATTTCTTTTACTAAGTGATCCATACCCCACTCCGGCCTCACGTCATATATATATAGAGAGAGAATAGTTGCCACTTTTCAGAATTTAAATTCTTCATTACATAATTATTAGCTATATTCTCACTTTCAAATTTTACTTTCACTGTACCCTATCTTCCGGCTCTTTTCAGAAATTTAATTTCATCTGGTATGTTGGCAAAAAAGTAATTCGTTAACTTGTGCATTTTCACTTCTTTTGCTTGTATTATTCATGGTTCTAAATGGAACCGTTCTTTTCATTACGACTTCTGCCGTACCAGTTGGTGTGGTCGAACAAACATTTTCCTTTTGTCTGCATCAATTTCTTGGTCTTCTCTAGTTCACCCCGATCCAATATTGTGTCTTGAGTATCTAAAACCAGCTTCATTATACTGCTTACGAGTGAAGCCACCGCATATGATAAATTACTCATTTCGTTTTTACAGCGTTGACACACCACCACCCGTAAAAAAATGAAACAACACCTTACAAAGTGACCAATTCAAAATCACAATTCCAACAGTCACAATTCAGAATATAAAAAATACTATTCGATGTGAAAATTCAACTAACTTTTTGACTAACAAGCAACAGCGGGCCGGCGATTCTGCATGCATGCTGTTGAACCATAGTCCTTACCAACCTTAGTATTGTACACTTCATTTCAAATAGAGTTCCCTGAATAAATTACTCCATATTGGGGAGGTCAATTCTCTTGTCTGTGAAAAAATGGATGTGTTCATGACAGGAGAGGAGTGATCTCGGTGAAACTTAAAATACACGAGTCATACACTTCCGACAAGCGATGTAGGACGGAGGTGCTGCAGTAGATTAATTACGTCATCCAGCCTACCACTTCCACCTGGATTCTAAGCACCTATAGATGAGTCAACAAAGTTAGTATTCTGCTCGGACAGCCTGCCTATAAATCCGTTTTTCTTCCAATTTGCCATAGGGCGTACTTTCCAATCTTTGACTAATCTATAAAAGAAATATGCAAGAGTGCAAGACAAGGAGCCACGTTAGAGCGTCTGACTAAATACACTGTCTATAAGACTTGTTGCTCACTACACTCTGCTGTTGTAGTTATTGTTAATGTTACTATCATTACTCTATGATTTTATGCTAGTCTTAGATGAGCAAACTTATGATTGAAAACGTTACAGCCGTGACCATCTACGGTTATTTTAATATATACAGCTACATGATATAAGTCCTCCTTTTTTATTTTAAAAACTTTTGTGTGAGTTTTGCGGATAATTTCGCTTCTTTTTCTATTTTGTTGAGTAAACTCATTGAAAACTACACGTTGGTTTTGATGTTAAATATTTCTTAGTATTTTTAAACTGTGGATCCATATATTACGATACGAGTTATTAAATCATTGCTCTAAAACCATATACATTTCTTACCTCTAAATATTGAATTATTATATTACCTTGGTAATGGTGGATCCTCTACGCAATCGCTTATCTGGTAAGACAGCAGCTAAACTTCCTCTGCTGGTTAATCTCACTGACTTTCTCGGTGCACCCAGTCTACCAAACATCTGATCTTAAATTACGCTTTTAGCTCTATATGGTTCCATAAATTTGATAATTTCCATAAATTATTTTCATTATGTGAAAGACTCCGATTACCTCTTCGCTTTTGTTCTATAGATAGAATCGTTGAAAGCATATCACTCAAATACATGCAATAACAAACTAAATAATATAAATAACAGATCATCATATTTACAAAAGTATGTTTGCAGTATTTAGTTAATATCTAAGATTATAGTTCAATCTCACTGAGTTGAATTATGTCTCCTATTGGAGATGAAATGCGGGCAAGTATGATACAGATGTATATTCATCCGACTGTATCCTAGACTTGGGATGCGCAATGACCCAGTGGTTAGGGTAGTGGACTCGCAGTCGTTGGATCGCTGTTTCGATTCCCTGACAGGGCACTGTATGAGTATTTATTCAGCGCAAAACACTTTAACTCCACGCGGCTCCGACAGGGGCAGTGACGAACCCTGCTGTACTCTCCCGCCCCAACTTTCACTTCTAACTTTCCTGATGCATCTAGCAGCCCACCTGCGATGGACTGGCGTCCCTTCACGCCATTGAAGTTAAGTCTTCGTTGGGGACCCGACTTGTTGATGCCAACTTATGGGACCAGACCAAACCAGACCAGATCCTACACTTGAAAAAATATTTCTGAAATTCATTTTCCAAAAATATAGTATAAATTATATATTCTTTTGGGAAAAGAGAAGATAATTTTCATCCATTTCTTCGTTGGATAGGATATTAAATAAGATAACTCTAAGATATATAGAAACATAACATATTGCCTGTTGAAGTTTTAAAGCAGACTGTTTTGAAATTATCAGTAAGCTGTATTTGTCTACTTAATGTGGTATTTCTATCTTAGAAGAACAGACTGATATGTTAGTTTTAACTACAAAGTTCACGTTTTCTATACTTATTCTTTGTTGATAAGACTTGAAATAGTGTTCTATCACAAGATTTCGGTCACTATAATGACTGTTTATGAGCTAAAGGTTGACATCATCATAAAAAAGAATTATCGAACACATTTATTGTGTAAACATTCTTTTAGTCGATCTCAAACTTGGATGTCTGATCTGTACTAAAATAAATCTTCTGCTTTAGTCTTTCATTGTTACGAAATAGATTTTGGGTCGAATGCGAAAATAGGTTTCTTTTTTTTTGTCTTTTATGAAACTGATAGAGATTATGAATTAATACATCGATCATTAGAATTAATTTCTGTTAGGTCAGTTTTAATTTTCATCCTTGAGTGATCACAGCTTAAAGACTTTTATCAAGACATTTTCATATGTTATAAAAAAAAAGTTTTAGGTAATGAATATGTTTTCTTTTTGTAAACATCCGAAGAGGTAGAATAAGTTGGACTCAACAAGTCGTTGAGGGTTCGTTTCCTGTCCCAGATAAGGAACTGCGGCGTTATGTGGTAGAGACCATGTGGTTTATCTTTCGACTACTCAGTCTTCCAGAATATGTTATTATCACCGATTCAGTAGACTTATTGGAGAACGTCAATCATAACGGTCTAATCTTTTTGTAACGACCGCCTTTGTGTATAACTACATTAGGTGATGTATCCTCCATTTTTAGTGAGGTAAGATGTGATTTGAGAGATATGTAGTTACATATCATTTGAGAAGCTTGAGTAATCTCTTAAAGACTTCTTTGTGGGTTACTTCTAATGATATATAGCTGCGGTAGATGCTATGGATGAGTCATTATTGTAAGCAGCGTAAGGAATGGAAAATATATCAATCACCATAATTTGATACACATTTATCTTACATCCATTTAACGTTGAATAAAATGGAAATAAACAATGAACCAAACGCATTCTTGGGGATAGTTTAGAAAACAAATATTAAATACATTAAAGTAGCATATATTCTCGAAAAGTAACAATTTTAATAAGCGTTCTTAGATTTCAGTTGAAAATTTATATTAGTTAAATGCAACATTATAGCGAGAAAATTTTCAAAATTTCTTGGGTTTCACTCTAGATTCAAATTGTTTATTCTGAACTTTCTTGCACATCAAATAACGCAGGCGTGGGGCTTGTAGATAACGGTGTTGTTGTATGTTAAATAGTTTGCTTCCTTACCACATGGTTTCAGGTTCAGTCCCATTGTGTGTCACCTTAGGCTACTATTGCCTCAAGCCGACCTTGTGAGATAATTTGCGAGTCGGAAACTAAAAGATGTTCCTCACATGACACTCACTACACACACACACATGCACGCACGCGTGTGAGTGTAATTATACCCCTCTACAGCTTGAGAACTAGTGTAAGTGCATTTATCTCCCCGTCACTTAGCGGTTCAGTAATAGAGATTTAGAAAATAAGTGCCAGATTAGAAAATGAATACTTGTGTCGATTCGTTCGACTTAAATCGAAGATGATGCTACACGTGAAACATGAAAAAGATAAAAATACAAGGTTAGATTTCCATAACTTCGTTGAAGTATATATATGTAAATTACTTTCAATAAAGTTATTAAAATATTAAGTATAAAACCGTAAAAATCAAACTTCTATAGTATTATAAAAATGATCACCTTGCGTTTATATTTTGGTATATTGCAGTTAATTAAGTTATTGGACTTGATTTTGTTGTTCTCTCATCGAGTTTTTTCGAGAAGGTGTTGTAGCTGCATGTGACTGTTTTGGCGGTAATTGATGAAGAACTGTGAAAGCGTAAGCTCCTCAGAGTAACACTTCTTCGGAAGAAAAAAATGGAGGAGAAAAATACTTTGAATTTTACGGAAGCAACGAAACCACCAGTAAGGAAAATTGATGTAAACAACATTGATTATGTACAAAGAATATTTATTACGGAAGAGATAAAGTGTTATAGTGTCCCTTTCCTCGAGAAAATTGCAGTAGGAAACGGGAGAAAATTATTTATTATAGAATGTACTTTTAAAAGAAAGGAAAATATGCATTATGGAGGCTGTTTTGATTGAAAAGGCATTGCAGCCTATATGGAAGGAGGTGTCGTACATCAGGGTACGTAAATATGGAACCGTCTAGCTGCACTTTAGAGATCCAGCTACCGTCCGGTTTCATTCTGTGACACCTATAAAAATCTGAAGAGTGGGTAATCCAACTTGTCTACGTTGGAAAACTCGTTTCCAGGGTAAGGGTAGAGGATAATCTCCCTAAAATGGCTGAAGCTTGGGTGTTGGATACAATCCTGCTGGGAGAGGAGGATAAGGTCACTGTAATACAAACGTGTTATAACCCATGCAAAAATTGGTAAAGGCAGAGCCTAGAGATGTCGATTTACTCACGATTTAAGCACAGTAACAAAATCCATAGATGACGTAACATTAAGAGTAAAAGCGGAAAAAAGGATCTCACGTTACTTCAAATGTGGCCAAAAGGACTGCATTCAGGAAAACCATCCTCTTCCACCCACCGAGACTTCAAAAAGCGCAGTAACTGCACCCCTTCCTCAAGCTGAAGTCGAGAAGCCAAATAACATACAAGGAAAGAATGGCAAACAGTAGGGAAGACAGAAAACACGGAGAAGAAACCAAGAGACTTGCACCCCAACAAACTCCCACCCGCTCCCTGCATTCATTGATTTTATCCCTTCCCCGCCTGACAAAGAAACGGACACACACACACACGCTAGAACCCCAAACTACCATGACCCCGGAGACAATTAATACCGCCGTATTCTGTTTAATAAAGAAAAATATAGAACGGAGAAGTGAGGTGAATAAGCTGAGTGATGTGATCTGGATAAACATTTCTGATTGTGATTTATTTCCAAGGTTCTGAGCATTCATCAAAAACAGACCCATGCATATAGAAAAATTACAATATCACGAAAACATAAAATGGACAATGGTAAAATTAGACAAATCAGAAATCTTGCCGTATGTAAGTTATGACAATTTGTATCTGCATAGTATTGACATTGCAAATTTGTTTTTAAAGACAAAGGGAAAAGAAAGCTGTAAAATCGTAAAGTTAAATGAAACCAACACAACGCGGTGTTAATTGGCGACATTCCACCTTTCATCATTGTTTTTATATTATTGTATTTTTTATTAGTATTATTGTTTTGCCGGCCCCGGCCACTGGTTATAACTGAGGTTATCTACACATTTTTATATTGGTCTTGCTACCTTGAAAGATAATAAAAGTAATATATTTACAAATATATGAGTAAATTTAACCAAACCTTTCTATCGTACGTTTTAATTATCGTAAAAATACTTTATTGCATATAAACTGTCTTTTGACTTCTTTCTATCTATCTATCTATCTATCTGTTTGTCTGATTATATACCTATTGATATAGGCTATTCTTGTCTACGCCATGTAAAATGTCTAACATTTTGGAGCCAGTCGATTAGATAGACCACTATATGCAGCCGGTATTTAATTTATCAACTTCGAAAGGACGAAAGACAAAGTCAACCTCGACAAGATTTGAACACAAGACATAAAGACAAACGAAATACCGCAAAGCATATTGACCGGCTTGCGAACATTTCTTTTTCTCTATTACCCTTAAAGGACTAAACATATAGGGGAAAAACAAGGACAAGCAAGGTAGCTGGGACAGTCGATTAAAGTGAAAGGCTAAGTCAGCCTCGGCGGAATTTGAACTCAAAACGTAGCGACAGACGAAATGCCGCTAAACATTTCGCCTGGCGTGTAAGCGTTTCTTTTGCTTTATTACCCACAAGGCACTATACATATAGGGGACAAATAAGGTGGCCGGGCCAGTCGATTAGATCGACCTCAATACGCGACTGGTACTTAATTCATCAAGCCCGAAAGAGTGAAAGACTAAGTCAGCCTCGGCGGAATTTGAACTCAGAACTCTGTCCACACCGCCGCTAAGTATTGTTCATATTTAAAAAGCTTATAAAGTTTTATCGAAATCATTTCTGTCTATTTTTGTGTTCAAGTACACAAGTTTTCCTTTCGTTAACATTATGACCGAGTGGTTAGGGTAGAAGACTCGCGGTCGTTGGATCGCGATTTCGATTCCCAGACCGGGCATTGTGTGTGTTTGAGAGAAGAACACCTTAGATACACGCGGCTCCAGCAGTGGGTGGTGGTGAACCCTGCTGTACTCTCCAGCCACAACTTTCTCTCTCTTTCCTATCTTGTTTGTGCCCTCTATGTACAGCCCATTGTGGGTAATAAATAAATAGTTAACATTAGCTTCTTCGTCTTTTGGACTTCATTACAATCTAATGTTATGTATTTAACCTCCAAACTCAGTTCTGAAACGCTGCTTACGGCTATATTTTCGTGAACACACCTCAAACGTAAAACAAACACAATGCACAAATTCACAGTGACAGAATACAAATTCTTCATAATTCAATATAAATTCAATATTCAGCACAAGTTCAGCAGAAGGAAACTGACTTTTTCGAATTCACTCAATGACATGCGTGCGATTCTGTCAGCTTGCAGGCCTTTTTTGGTGTAGCTTATTGTCCGACAACTACATGAAATAATAACATGAAGAGTATAAAAACATGTTTATTCAGAGTTACAATGATGTACTCGTTAAAATAATTTACTGAATGATTAATTTGCTGTAAAGTATACTCTTCGTAGCAATCAACCGGTATCAAGATTCGATTGTAGAAAAGTGAAAAATAACTGCTACTGTATTTGTTAAAGGTGTTAACACTATATATCCTACATTTTTTATCCTTAAAATCACAATCAGTTTCCTCTAGCTAACAAATCGTAGCGATATAACTGCAAGTTAGTTTATATACCGAGAAGCCGAATATGTAAACTGTTTTCGATTACCATGCCATTTACAACATTAATGCCCTTTAGATGCCGGTTTCAGTTCCATAAGCAACATGAAGAAGTATGGCGCTATGTAGGTTAAACAGTATGGATTCTGTAGCATTGGCTGTTAGTCACTCGCTACTCCGATAAAGCTTGACTACATACACACATAAACCGATATTGGTAAAAGTATTTTAGTCAATATCATATATCGAAGATCTGAGAATATGCTCGTAAACCCAACAAACTATATCTGATAGTTAACATAGACGAGAACCATAGAGTGGAAAGTAAACAGCTGACGAGATCAGAATGCCGTTCGATATCGATTACCGATTTTGAAAGACATGAATGTCTAAACATTCAAACATCAATTACCAAAACTGTTATACCTACATGCCAAGTTAAAAAAAAAAGAAAGAAAAAGGAAACCCAATGAACGTCGATTAATGGTTGCTTAATAAATAAATTCTTCTGGTTGTTGTTGCTATTACTGCTTACCGCCAGATAACCTCGTGAGCGTCATGTCATTTTCTATATGCAGGATTACATTGTCTAAACTATACTCTATATTTAATAGTTCTTGATTGAGAGAGAAATCATTGCCATCTCTAGCAGACTGAGTGGTCGCTCACAAGCATTCTCAGTATGTATTTCTTTTGATAGAATACGTTCTTTTTTCTTTATCGAATACGTTGAGATTTTGCCGAAATTGATCAACTCATTTACACAGAAACTTTGGCTTTGATAGAGAAAGGGCATTGATTCTGGTCTGCATTATTCATTTAGCATATTATTATCACTGATCAGAACAAAACGTTAAATTCTATGAAAATTATTTAACAATTATTTAGGTGCAGGAGTGGCCTCCTGGTAAGTAGTTTGTCTATCAGCCACATGGTCCCGGGTTCAGTCCTACTGCACGGCACCTTGGGCAAGTGTCTACTACTATAGCCTCGGGCCGACCAAAGCCTTGTGAATGGATTTGGTAGACGGAAACTGGAAGAAGCCCGTCGTATATATATATTCTTTCTGTGTGTTTCTGTGTCTGTGTTTGACAACCGATGCTGGTGTGTTTGTGTCCCCGTCACTTAGCGGTTCGGCAAAAGAGACGGATAGAATAAGTACTGGGCTTACAAAGAATAAGTTCTAGGGTCGGTGTGTTCGACTAAAGGCGATGCTCCAGCATGGCCGCAGTCAAATGACTGAAACACGTAAAAGAATAAAAGAATAAAGAATAACTCGGAGCGCAGGAAGAAGTTTAAAAATTGAGGCAAGATACCAGTTACTTTTGCTGTTTATTATTAATTTATTTATTGCCCACAAGGGGCTGTGTAT
>JACXVO010009640.1:100010-111383 GCA_015501135.1 Hapalochlaena maculosa
AGAGGTGAAAATCGTAATATATGGCACATCTTGGACACATTTATAACCTGGTGAATCCTACCCCACTCAGTAGCCAGACACTGCCAATGCCTTTCAGAAGGTAAGAGTGGGAGAACCTTTGAAAAGAAGAATCGGTTTCAACACAAGACTGATACTTTATTTATCGACGTCGACTCTGATCTCGACAGAATTTACATATAAGATGCGGAATGTAGCAACCAGTATCGCAAAGCATTTTACATGACATCATGACGACCTTTTAAAATCGCCTAAAATAATAACATAGCGGGTCTGATGCAATTCTTGTATATTAATACTCAACAATTTCAAAGAAATCTCCTCTAAAAATATGTCTGACAAAAATCATGATACTAAATATGGAAGTTTTTGTCTCAACCTCCTTACTCTCCTGTCTTTTCTCACTCTAACAATCAGCTTCTCAGATTTTTTGCAATATTATTTAAAGCAAAAACAGTTTACTAATTGTGAAGAAATTTAGTAAAAGGTATATAGGGTTTGTTTGTTTCAAAACCTGAAAACTTTCACGTCCGGGGTTTTAGCGGTTCGCTAAAGATATGGGATTTTATGTTAGGGATAATGAGAGGAAATATATTGATTAAATACATCGATTGTGACAAAAACAAAAAACTAGAAAAACAAAACGTTTGCTTCTCTTCTATCTTGAAATGCGACACGATTTTCTTTATAGCCCGAAAGAGTATTTCATAAGAGAGAACGTGAAAATTTAGTGTATTAAAAATACTCATTAAGCTTAATTACTCCGAGTCGCCAATCACACGACCGTCTTCCCATAAAACAAAACGAAGTAAATTGTGTTACATTTGCTGTCGTGTATTATAAACGCATCTTAAAATACATATCCAGCGATGAATATTAAACATACATGTAGACAATGTTTCTTTGACGAAGTCAAAGGTGAGATAAATCATTGTCTAGATGATGATTTCACGGAACATCTCAATGTTTGCTGTTATAATATCTAGTATTTTTTTCTATTCTTTTACGGGTTTCAGTCATTAGACTGCGGCCATGCTGGAGCACCACCTTTAGTTGAACACATCGACCCCAGATCTTATTCTTTGTAAGCCCAGTACTTATTCTATCGGCCTCTTTTGCCGAACCGCTAGGTGACGGGGACACAAACAAACCAGCATCGGTTGCCAAGCGATGGTGGGGGGACAAACTAAGACATAGACACACACATTAAGAATATATACATATATACGACGGGCTTCTTCCAGTTTCTGTCTACCAAATCCACTCACAAGACTTTGGTCGGCCCGAGTCTATAGAAGAAGACATTTGCCCAAGGTACCGTGCAGTGGGACTGAACCCGGGACCATGTGGCTGGTAGACAAACTACTTACCACACGACCACACCTGCACCTATGTTCTAAAATCTTAGACCACCATTTTTGCTTTCCTGCCCACAATATTTACCTGATCTCAATCGATGCTGTGCTCCAACTTTATGACTAAGGAAGCTAAAAATAAAAATAAAACAGAAAAATCGGTCAGATTTTTAATCCGAGAACTTCTTGTTTGTAATGTACAGGGTGGGGCAGAGAGGACGGACGTTTTTGAAATGTCTATTTCTCAGCAGCAGCCTTACTGGTAGCATTAGGTGTCCGTGGTTTCTAAGCATTTGTTTTCTTCACAAATGAAGCATTGGCGTCGTGCAGGACTGAACATTGCGTTTTCGCCTACGTTAGCTACGTGAAGAATAACAAATCTTGCATTACAATTAGGAGTGAATTTCGGCGCCGCCTCAACTTTCACCGAAATCAGGCTGTTCCCGCCTGTAACACTTCGTACATGACCTACATTAGTTAATTAATAGGAGACTGGTAGGGGTGCTATGAACGGCACGGACACGGATAATATGCAATGCGTCAGAACACGCCAGAAAAGCTTTGATACTGAACAGGAATCGCTCTAATAAAAGGTATTCCACTTAACTTGACACAAGTAACCGATCGGTAAGGAGTATTTTTCATGAAAAACTGTATTTCTATCCATATAAACTGGTCATTGGGCAACAGTTGAAACCATATGACTATGTACGGCGTATTAACGTCGCACGTAAGATGGAAGCAATTTGGAAGTCAAATGACAAGTTCCTTTTGTAAATGAATGATGAAGCTCAATTTTTTTATCTCAAGTTCATGATGAATCAACAAAATAGTCGTTACTAGGCTCTTGAAAATCCGAGATAACTGCACGAAAGACCACTGTACATCCCCAAATTGATGGTCTGATGTGCTGCAGGAAATGTTGCCGTCATTAGTCGTTACATTTTGAAAACAATAATGGAAATTCTCTTATGGTGAACTCAGAGTGTAACATCGAAATGATAAACAACTTCTTTATGCCATAATTACGACGAAAGCGTATATCAATTTGACATGTGTGCTTTCAACTGGATGGAGCGACGGCCAACATAGCGAAAGTATCAATGGAATTCTTCACTCTCTTTGCTAATCTTGCTGATATTCCTTGCCGCCCCAGCTCCTCAGTCTCCTGATTAGTCCACGTGTGATTATCTCTTGTGGGACAATATCAAGGCACGTGTGTATGCACATAGGGTCCATACACTGGACGATTTGATGCTAATCCAATACAAACACATTGATGACAATACAATTTGCTTGCAGCTTAAATCAATGATTTTGTAAATGTTTCAATAATGTTGTTTTCTCTAACCAAGCCTGTATGACCATACGCTTCAACTCACTTTCTTTTTGTCTTTCCTTTCCTTGCGTTTCACTCTCACTTGCAATCTTTATTTCCCTTGCCCCCCCCCTCTATTACATGCTTCTACTATTTGTTTTGTGCAAGCGCCACGTGAGTGCTTATAGGTACCTATGTGTATGCATCTACTGCTGCCTACATGTGTTTGCGTATGTTGTTGTGCAAAATTATGCATCTGTAATTTATAGTCCTGAAAATTATTCGGTCACCTTATTTTCTACATACAGTTTTCACGCTTTCTGCTCTTTCATAAGTACTCTCTTATGTTCTTTTTTGAACACTGATCTTGCTCTTGCTTAAATCTTTGGGATTTTCTCTTCACCATTTTTCATTATTCTTAGCAATTTCCAACTTTCTCCATTACTTCGCACTTCAGTCACAGCATTTCACTTTGTCTTTCTGTTCGTTTATGATTTCGTAAGAACGTGCTGGACAATATTTCACTGAAACAATTCCAAAATCAAATGATACAAAAACATATCGGAAGATATTACCAACACGCACCAAGAAAATAGTTACATGGTTACGTGAACATGCTTTTGCTAACCATGATTGTGTAGATGACCGATAAGTACAGAAAGTTCAGTAGACATTTCATCGATGAGTCCACCGTTAGATTTAATGGCAAATAGAGCGTTGTGGAGGCGCAATGGCTCAGTGGTTAGGGTAGCGGAATCGCGGTCGTTGGATCGCAGTTTCGATTCCAAGACCGGGCATTGCGTATGTTTATTGAGCGAAAAACACCTCAGCTTCCCGCGGCTCCGGTAGGGGGTGGTTGTGAACCCTGCTGTACTCTTCCGCCACAACTTTCTTTCGCTTCTATTGTATCTGTCCTTGTTTGTCCACTCTATGTATAGCCCCTCCTGGGTAATAAAGAAATAGATATGGAACGAGAATACGAGATCTAAACCAAATGCTTAACACCACTTTTGTCACACAAATCCTAGCCTCTTCCTAAACTTATATTAATTTCTGGATTTTTCCCAACTTGTTTCATTACACAATCCAGTTTTTTAGGATTATTTTACTGACTCTTATAGTCCAGCAAATCAACGTCCACATTTTCGTGTAATTATAATAATTTCCATAATCTTAATTTCAATAAAAGCGGAAGCATCGTATATTCTCTGACTTTCTCCTTGTATGTCTGTCTCTGCCTCATTAGATCTCTGCTTTCATAAATCGGGCATTAAGAGAAAGACACCGAAACATAAAGACACTTTACCCTTCACCATAACTGGAAAAACAAACAAACGTTTCTACAACCTGATATATTGATAAAACAACAGCCGAACATAAGTAAAGTACGGTGGGTACTATTTGAACGTAAGATGACCGCCACAAGTATAGCACCTCTTTGTTTTTTGGTAAGAAAAGTATAATCAACACATACACCCGCAAATCGACGCCACGTGATAAAATCACCTACTAGGGCGATCTAATATAAATAAGTAACGTAACAAAATGAAAATATAAAACCAGTTTATTTTTTTTGTCATTAGATTGAAAGCGTTTGCTTTTTTTTTCTTGTCTGCAGCTTGCGTTAATTCTTATGATTTGATATGAAATTTTTATGAAGTAAGATTTTCGTGTAGAAAGCAGCACTTTTATTTGCAAAAAGAAAAGTTAAATATTCAAACTTTTTAAGAAATAGCTACAGATTTGTAAGAAAGTTTCCTTCAACCGTTATTACGTTCATTTTATCTCTATACACACACGCATATATTCAACATGAAAAAAAGTGCGTACGTGTACACACACACACACACATATACATACATACATACATACAAGTAATACCGAAAGTTTCCATAGAAAATCAGGAGTGAATATAGAAAGTTCTTTGCAGCCAATAAAGATAAATGTTATATATTCGACTGTCAAATTTAGGGTACCTTAGGTTTCGAAATCCCTATTTGTTAACACTTATTTTATTTCTGTGTTTCTTATGGAACACACATCAGTTACAAATGAGATGCTGATGTCAAATCGAAATCACAGCGTTGCAATTATGTTAAAATTCCTCAAGTCCAAATTTGACCAAAAGTGTTTTTTAAATATTTAATTGCTTAAGGTGGCGAGCTGGCAAAGAGAGAAATGCTTGGTGGTATTTTGTCTGTCTCTACGTTCTGGGTTCAAATTCCGCCGAGGTCGAATTAGCCTCCTTGTCTACACTTGTGTGTCCCCGTTATGTATAGCCCTTGTGGGTAATAGAGAAAACGAAACACTTAACAGTATTTCCTTTCTGATTTCAAATTCCGCCGAGGTCAACTTTGCCTTTCATCCACTCGGAGTCGATAAATTAAGTACCAATCGGGTACTGGAATCGATCTAATCTACTTGTTTCATTCATCTATATTTAGCCCCTTGTGGGCAATAAAGAAATTAAATTTTTCACCTTGCAATAGACGGTTATTTTAGTCAGACCCTCGTATCCTCGGCTGTATCAGATGCCAAGATATAAAAATTCTCTAAGTATAGTACAATGATTTCAAAAATGTAGAAGGCGCAGGCGTGGTCATGTGATAAGTAGTTTGTCTACCAGCCTCATGATTCCGGGTTCAGTCCCACTGCGTGGCAACTTGGGCAAGTGTCTTCTACTATAGCCTCGGGCCGACCAAAGTCTTGTGAGTGGATTTGGTAGACGGAAACTGGAAGAAGCCCGTCGTATATATATGCATATATATATTCTTTCTGTGTGTCTCTGTGTCTGTCGCCCCAGCATCGCTCGACAACCGATGCTGGTGTGTTTTTGTCTCTGTCACCTAGCGGTTCGACAAAAGTTACCTATAAAATAAGTACTGGGCTCACAAAAGAATAAGTTCTGGGGTCGATATGTTCCACAAAAGGCGGTGCACCAGCATGGCCGCAGTCAAATGACTGAAACACGTAAAAGAAATAAAGTCCCACAAACAAAAGTTTTGCAAAAATAGATTTGATTGAACATATCATACATGCATGGTGTTACGATTTTATGCACCGAACAAAGTATTATTGTTAAGCTGTTGTAAAAAGAAATAGATTAGTGAAACAATGATTTTCTGGAAAATTGACGTTTCGGATTTAGGGCACTTTCCTATAAAAAATAATGAAATGATTCAAAATTAAAGAATTGATCAAGGACAGAACTGTTTTACATTGGAAACATTCTCATTAGAATGTTAGTTTGTAGAATTTCTGAGCTAGCTAGCTAGTGCTATGCATGTTTGTTTACAGTGTGTGCATATGTGCGTGTGTGTGTCTATGTGTGTGCGTGTGCACAAAATTAGTAAATGATCCTGATTACGGTGCGTACATATTGGCGGATTTTTAAGATGTATGTTTGTTCCACTTTATTTTTCTGCAAATAGTAAGTGACACCTGATTGCAAGCATCCTCTGAAGAGCTCACATTTGTTTAAATATACTGTATATTATTAGCAGAGTACACTTATTGTTCAGATATATACGTTACTGAAATTTAATCTCAGTAATATTTGGAAGTTCTCAGTTAGGCAAAGATCACATATCTGTGTTCTTCTGATATACGTACTTGACATATTCAGAATTTCCCATTTTATGTGATATGATATTCCTTTTTCTATTAATTCCCAATCTCGCTTCGCAAGGGTATGGTCTTCCTGTTTCCGAAGAAGAGCTTTGCTCGAAACTAATAACCAGCTGTTTTCACTTGCCGGAGCGTCTTAATAATATTCTTTGCTTAAGCATGCATGCATATATATATATATATATATATATATATATATATATATATATATATATATATACATACACACACAGACCACACATACGTATATATATATATATATATATATACTTATGTACATGTATATATTTCTGTGTGTGTCTGTGTATGTATAAAGAGATTAGCAGAGTAGTGGTCTAGCACCAGTGTAATGCTGAGTATACCATTCATAAATGATCAACGGTACAACTGGCCAAGTGTATCATTGATGAAGGGATAGCTCGTAGTCGAAATTGTAATCGATGCTGTAGAGTTAACAAAAGTAAATGTTCATTTAAACACAGATCAAAACGGCTACGCACATACATACTTATATATACCTGCATATATCTTTCTATAAATCTCTCTGTGTCTCTATCTATACGTGTTTTCAGATTTCTTGTGTGTATTTAGATACTGATTTCTATTTCTGCTGATAAAATTAGTCCTGAATTGTATATCGACCACAAGATCTAATGAAATGAGTTATAAATATGAAAATGATTTTAAAAATATTAAAAATTAAAAATTGGAATGTGACGTACCCAAATTGCTATTTTCTATATTTTTGCAACGTTCGTGTTATTAATTATAAATGCATGAATCTTATAACCCGTAACCTATTCTTTTCCTCAGATGATAAAAATATTGTTTTAATCATTTAATTTTGATAATCTCTTTACAATCTCAAAATTAAAGTAATCTCGCTGAACATGACTAAAGATAGAAAAGGAGAGGATCAATCGATGAATAATTTTCTTTTAATTAGTTACAAGGTCCGCTATGTTTCAGAAGAGAATTGCTAAATCCGATTTAGTAGATTCTTTACACTGAGATAGTTTGCTTCTCTAGATCTGGTTGAACAAACTGCTTACCAACATATTCTCCAACTTTACATTATGGGTTCAAGTTATGCCGAGAAAATATTTGTCCTTCATCTTTTCTAATAATGTAAGCATTTTTTTTTTGTCTTTTCTTGGGAGAGACATCTGTTTCAATGCCCCAATTCGCATTGATAGTCTTCCAAGTAAAAAGCAGAAATGAAATTAAATATCTTTATTTTCAGAATATAATTAGAACATCACTTAGCATTATCAATTTGTTTTATTTTACTGATATCCATACCTTGGTTCAATATTTAGTTGTTATCCTTATATACTTAGTTGTATATCTGCGTGATTATAAAAAAGTGTAATCCCAAAACTGTCATAGAGAGGTTTTCCTTACAAGGCAAAGAAATTATATTCACAAATTAATTCTCAAATATACCAGGTAATGTGCATGAATGGTTCTAAAGAAATTAGTACGAGCTGAATGTCTGCCTATTGTCAATGTAATCGACTAACCATTCCTATAAAATTTCAGATTTCATACTTATAGCTGGAAGGATTATTAATTCAGAGATAGAATCTGATCCGGTCCTTATTTCACACTTTTACAGACCTTTGAAGTAATTTTCCAACTATAGACTCAAGCATATATTTGGGGCTAGGAGCCAGTCGAGTGTATCAATGCTCAACTAGTATCTATTCAATCGAAGTCGAAATGGTGGAAGGAAAAGTCCACCTTGGAATAACTTTAACGTACTCAGAATTGATGACTGGACAGTGTATGATCATAGGTGTTAGCGCTAAGTATTGACTTGGAGCCAAAGGACAGTCAAATCAAGCTCTAAATTGCACACACACGCAAACGCGCGCGTGCAAACACACACACGTACACATAAAAATATGTATATAGCTACATCATATAGTTATTCTCAACGTTTATTTATATGTTCATGTATAAATATATGTGTACATAGAGTATATACATGCATACACATGAACACACACATATATTCACAGTTAGATCTGGAGGTGTTGGATCAATATAGCATCGTATCATCATGGTTAGAACACTATGATCATAGGTCTGCGTTATATGAAGCAGCCTGCGTTTTGTCAATAAAAACTACGTTACTACATGCAATAAAACATTCAACGTCTGCCATTTTTATCCCCATCTAATTCTATATTGAAACTGTCTTTATCAATAAATGTTTGACGATAAAAAAAATTATAATGGGTGAAATTACCATCAAGATGAGTAAAAAAGCCTTACATTTTAGACATTTACTCTCCTTCAGAGGGTAGAAGATATAGTCGAGACATGGATGTGTGGTTTAAGGAGTTCGCTTTTTTACCATGCTTTTTTGGGGTCCATTCTCATTGCATAGTACTTTGGGAAAGGAAACTGATAAAATAAGTTCCAGAGTTTAAACAATAACCAGAGACAGAGGTTATGGTCAAAGCTGGAAGAGAAAAAATCTAAATATTCTTTAGAAATTCCGTTGTCCTGCTTGATCAGGCCTCGTCTGGGGCTAAATATCAGCACAAAAGAAGAACCATGTTATTCCCGTTGCTCCCTATTGGCCTGGAGATAAAACGAGATATCTTAGAATTAGCCTATTCTCAACCATTCTGTGTAACGTTCGCACAAAACTACAATTGCAACTTAGTAAGAGATCAATTACAACGACATACGGCGCAACTATTCCTGTTTTAGCTACCTCCATAAAGGGTGACGTGTGAAATCGACCACTGCAGGATTTGATGCCAGACTATAAAAAAACAGGAGAAATGCAGTAAAGCATTTTTCCGGTTTCGTACCGAGTCTTTCTGTTGACTAACTTTATGAGTTCTTTTAGCGATGTGGTATCTGTTCGTTTGGTGTGTTACATAGTTTTGCAATCACATAGAATTTCCAAATGCAATACTTCATGTATTCACAGAAGAACAGTTAGGAGAATACAGGGCACTCTATGATTTCTGCTGAAGATTATCTCAATATACACTTTATAAGTATTTATTTTGTTATCAATAAGCATTTATTTGTTCATGAGTTGCGATTCAAAAATGTATGCGAATGTTTTTATGTATGTGTGTTGATCCTTTTTTCGCCAAGTCTGACTGATAGGGCCAGTTACCCGGTCTCATTGGCGTACAGGTCACACACCTTGACGGGATGCCAGTCCATTGCAGGTGAGCTGTTGGATGCAGCAGGAAAGAGAGAATGATATGGCGGAAGAGTACAAGCAGGGTTCGACCCAACCCCCACCCCACTCCTACCGGAGCCTTGTGGAGCTGAGGTGTTTTTTGCTCTATAAACACACACAATGCCCGGTCTGGGAAACAGCGATCCAACAACCACGAGTCGGCTGCCCTAATCACTGAGCCATTGCTTCTCCACTTGTGAAGCTTGTTACAAAATCAGTGTTTATAAAACAATTGCGAATCTGTATGTTGACAGTTGCTGTGAGAGAAATAGCAACCAATCGCCTTCAATCCACACGAATGCATTCTCCGACGAAAATATGGTCACATTCGGAATGACTGTAATAATGAGGTTGCTAGATCACAACAGACATGGAGCTAAGCAATAACAAGACTTCTCAAGTACATAATGTTCACTCATTGGTTCCCTGCGTAGAGTAGAGTAATCTCACTTATAAATTAAGTATCAAGATCGAGGATAAAATGCAGATCCATATTATGGATCAACAGTCATTGACATAAAATTAAACTTAGTCTTGCATTGCAATCCAATAGCAATGTAAACCATCTCTGGTAATCTGTTTTAATGACCGTAAAAGGATGGAAGGCTAAGTTGACATTGACATTATTTAAAATCTAATTATAAATGCCGTATATAAAATACCTTAAGGAATTGTTCTGTCCATCGCGTGTTTTACTCCAATTAAAGCGGAGAAAAGTAGAATATTTATGTCCCTTGTGCACTATTGTGATAATTATAAGTAGAAGTAATTAACGAGAGTTAACTATATAATTTTATCTATGAACAAGCGATCAACGCATTTGAATTAAGAGAAGGGCTTCTGGTTTGATGATAATAGTTTTCTCGAAGGTATTACTGGCGTATGTGAAACGAAAGGGTAGAAACGGGAATCGAAACAAATTAACGAATTCCTTCCTTATAGCATTTAAAGCTTAGAATCATGAAAAAATACGAAATTAAAATGGTACAACGTTAGGAAAAGCGAATTGCAACTTTAATCATCATGTTATTTTAATTAGAAGCAGTGAAAAATTTTCGTCATCAAGAAACATAAAAAAAACAATAATTCATATATGAAAAGAAAAATGAATTTTAATGATTTTTTTCGAACAAAGGATAATATAAGACCATAATTTGACATTTAAATGGAGATTATTTGCATAATACCAATAAAAACAGATTAAAATGTTATCTTATCGATTATTTGCCTTTTCTAAAGATATTTTTAATTTAAATTTGTTTTCAGATTTTTCTTTAAGATTTTATTAATTAAAAATTAGAAGACCTTGTGTGAAATGTTAAAAAGAAAACAACAATTTTTATTAAACTTCAAGTAAGAATCAAGTTATGTAGTTTTTTTTGGTACCGTGTAGCAACACTCCTCTAGGGACTGCACATAATTGAGGCAAGAATTTTAGAGTCAAGAGAACTAGCAGTATGTCATTCAACTGTGTGAACACCATATCTCTACAGTAACGTATTAGAATAAGTGGAATCCTGGATATAAGTTTCGTTCTTGTCTTGTACTTATTCTATTATTTTTACATAATGCAGCTGGTGAAGATTGATGTAGTTGGTTACAGATCTCCAATTAATCAATTACTACTTTACTACATATCTCATGTCGAAAGTGACAAGGCCCGTCTCTAATTTGATGCAGAGCAAATATTAAAAATGGAAGAAAAAAATGCATTCATAAAATACGCATATTTGAGTTTTTTCCGCAATTTTTCATAATTTACACCGAAAAACACCGGGGAATGAATCATATACACATGGTCGTGTGGTAAGTAGTTTGACTACCAGCCACATGGTCCCGGG
>JACXVO010009789.1:115222-126042 GCA_015501135.1 Hapalochlaena maculosa
ACCGACATTCTCTCCCTCGCCGATATTCTCTCCCTCACCGACATTCTCTCTATCACCGACATACTCTGCCTTGATGACCTTCTCTCTCTTGCCAACATTCTCTCCTTCGCCAACATTCTCTCCCTCGCCGACATCCTGTCCCTCACCGATATTCTCTTCGTTGCCAACATTTTCTCTATCGTTGACATTCTTTCCTTTGCCAACATTCTCTACTTCACCGACCATATTCCCTTCGCCCATATTCTCTTCGTTGCCGACATTCTCTCCCTCATTCACATTCTTTCCTTCGCTGATATTCTCTCCCTCGCTGACATTCTGTACCTCACCGACATTCTCTCACTCGTTGACAATCCCCCCGTCGCCGACATTCTCTCTCGCCGACATTCACTCCCTCGCCGACAATCTCTCACTCGACGTTCTTCTCTGCCTCTTCAACATTCTCTCCCTCTCCGACATTCTCTCCCTTGCAGACATTCTCTCCCTCGAGGATATTCTCTTCCTTGCTAAAATTCTGTCCTTCACCTACATTCTCTCCCTCGCTAACATTCTCCACCTCACCGATATTCTCTTCGTTGCCAACATTATCTCCCTTGTTGACATTCTTTCCATCGCCGACATTCTCTCCCTCGCTGACATTCTTTACCTCGACGACATTCTGTCCCTCACGGACATTCTGTCCCTTGCCGATATTCTCTTCGTTGCCAACATTATCTCCCTCGTCAACATTCTTTCTTCTCCTACATTCTCTGTCTCGCCAACATTCTCTCCCTCACCAACATACTCTGCCTCGCTGACATTCTCTCGTTCACTGACAGTCTCACCCTCGCAAGCATTATCTCCATTGCCAACAATCTCTCCCTCGCTGACATGCTCTTCTTTGCCGATATTCTTTTGCTGCGGACATTCTCTCCCTCGCCGACATTCTCTCCCTCCCCAACATTCTTTCCTTCACCTTCGTTGACATTCTTTCATTCACCTTCGTTGACATTCTTTACTTCGCCAACATTCTCTCCCTCGTTGACATTCTCTCCCTCACCAACATTCTCCCCCTCGATGACATTCTCTCCCTCACCAACATTCTCTCCCTCGTTGACATTCTCTCCCTCACCAACATTCTCCCCCTCGTTGACATTCTCTCTCTCACCAACATTCTCTCCCTCGTTGATATTCTCTCCCTCACCAACATTCTCTCCCTCTCCGACATTCTCTCCCTCGCCAACATTCCCTCCGTTGCTGACATTCTCTCCTTCACCGACATTCTCTTCTTTGCTGACATTCTCGCCCTTGTCGACGTCCTCTCTATCTCTGATATTCTCTGATTCGTCGACATTCTCTGCCTTGCCAACATTCTCCCCCTTGTCGACATTCTCTCCCTCGCTGACATTTTTGTCCCTCGCCGATATTCTCTACGTTGTCAACATTATCTCTCCCCTTCACTGACATTATCTCCGTTGGTGACATTCTCTTCTTCGCTGACATTCTCTCCCTCGCTGACATTCTCTTCGTCACTGATATTCTTTTCCGCACAAACATTCTCTCCCTCGCTGACATGCTCTCCCTCGCCCATATTCTCTTCGTTGCCAACATTCTCTCCCTCGTTGACAATCTTTCCTTCGCCGATATCTTCCCCTTGCTGACATTCTCTCCCTCGCTGACAATCTTTCCCTCGCCGACATTCTCTCCCTCGTTGACATTCTTTCCTTCGCCGACATTCTCTTTCTCACCAAAATTCTCTCCCTCACCCATATTCTCTTCCTCGCTGACATGCTCTCCCTCGCCGACTTTCTCTCTCTTGCGGACATTCTTTCCTTCGCCAGCATTCTCTCCCCCGCTGACATTCTCTCCCTCGCCAAATTTCTCTCCCTCTTTGACATTCTTTGCTTCGCCGACATTCTCTCCCTCACCGACATTCTCTCAGTCGCTGAACTTTTCTCCCTTGCTAACGTTCTTTTCATTGCTGACTTTGTCTTCCTCGTTGACATTCTCTCCTTCACCGACATTCTCTATTTCACCGACATTCCTTCCCTCCCTGTCATTCTCTTCATTGCCGATATATTCTCCCTCAATGCCATTCTCTCCTTCGCCGACATTCTTTCCCTTGTTAACATTCTCTCCCTCACCGACATTCTCTCCTTCGTTGACATCCTTTCTTTTGCCGACATTCTCTCCCTCGCCGACATTCTCTTCGTTGCCGACATTCTCTCAGTTTCCGAAATTCTCTCCTTCGATGACATTCTCTCCCTCTCGGATATTCTCTCCCTCGTTGACATTCTTTCCTTCGCCGACATTCTCTCCATTGCCGACATTCTCTCCCTCGCTGACTTTCTCTCCCTCGCCGACATTCTCTCCCTTGCTAACATTCTCTCTCTCACCGACATTTTTTGCGCCGACATGCTCTCCCTCGCCGACATTCACTTTGTTGCCGATATTCTCTCCCTCGTTGACATTCTTTCCTTCATCGACATTCTCTTCCTCACCGACATTCTCTCTCTCGCTGACATGCTCTCCCTCGCTGACATTCTCTTCCACGCCGACATTCTCTCCCTCGTTGACATTCTTTCCTTCGCCGACATTCTCTCACTCGCCGACATACTCTCCCTCACCAACATTCTCTTCCTAGCTGACAATCTTCTTTTGCCGACATACTCTCCCTCACTGACATTCTCTCAATCTCGCTGACATTCTCTCCCTCGTTGACAATCTTCCTTCCCCGACATTCTCTCCTTCACTGACATTCTCTCTCTCGCTGACATACTCTCCCTCGTCAACATTCTCTTCCTTGCCGATATTCTCTCCAGCCGATATTCTCTCACTCGTCGACATTCTCTATCTCTCCAGCATTCTCTCCCACACCGACATTCTTTCCCTTGCTGACATTCTCTCCCTCGCCAACATTCTCTCCCTCGCTGACATTCTCTTCCTCGCCGATATCCACTTCGATGCCAACATTATCTCCTTCGTTGACTTTCTTTCCTTCACCGACATTCTCTCCCTCACCGACATTCTCATTCTCGCCGACATTCTCATTCTCGCCAATATTCTTTCGTTGCTGATATTCTCTCCTTCGCCGACATTCTCTCTCTTGCTAACATTCTCTCTCTTGCCGACATCCTCTCCTTTGCCAACATTCTCTCCCTCGCAGACATTCTGAGGTTGCCGACATTCTGTCCGTTACCGACATTCTCTCCCTCGCTGACATTCTCTCCCGCACCGACATTCTCTCCCTCACTGACATTCTGTCCCTCGCCAATATTCTCTTCATTGCCAACATTAGCTCCCTTGTTGACATACTTTCCTTTGCCGACATTCTCTCCTTCACGGACATTATTTCCGTTGTCGACATTCTCTCCCGCACCGACATTCTCTCCCGCACCGACATTCTCTCCCTCGCTGTCATGCTCTCCCACGCGTATATTCTCTCCCGCACCGACATTATCTCCCTCGTTGACATTCTTTCCCTCGCCGACATTCTCTCCCTCACTGACATTCTCTCCCTCACCAACATTCTCTCCCTCGCTGACATCCTGTCCCTCACCGATATTCTCTTCTTTGCCAACATTATCTCTCTTGTTGACATTCTTTCCTTTGCCGACATTCTCTCCTTCACGGACATTCTTTCCGTTGTCGACATTCTCTCCCTCACCGACATTATCTCCCTCGTTGACATTCTTTCCCTCGCCGACATTCTCTCCCTCGCCAGTATTCTCTTCGTTGCTGCCATTCTCTACCTCGCTTACATCCTTTTTCTCGCCGACATTGTCTCTCTCCTTGACATTCTTTCCTTCGCAGACATTCTCTCCCTCACCAACAGTCTCTCACTCGCCGACATACTTTGCCTCACAGACATTCTCTGCCTCGCCAACATTCTCTCGCTTGTTGACATTCACTCCCTCGCCGACATTCTCTCCCTCACTAACATACTATTCGTTGCCGACATTTTCTCCCTCACCGACTTTCTCTCCCTCGCTGTCATGCTCTCCCTCGCCCATATTCTCTCCCTCGCCAACATTCTCTCCCTCGCCGACATTGTCTCTCTTGTTGACATTCTTTCCTTCGCTGACATTCTCTCCCTCACCGACAGTCTCCCATTCGTCGACATACTCTGCCTCGCCAACATTCTCTCCCTTGTCGACATTCTCTCCCTCGCTGATATTTTCTCCCTCAGCGACATTCTTTCCCTCATTGACAATCTTCCTTCGCCGACATTCTCTCCCTCGCTGACATTCTTTCCCTCATTGACAATCTTCCTTCGCCGACATTCTCTCCCTCGCTGACATTCTTTCCCTCATTGACAATCTTCCTTCGCCAACATTCTCTCCTACACTGACATTCTCTCTCTCACCGACATACTCTACCTCGCCAACATTCCCACTCTCGTCAATATTCCCTCTCCAGCCGACATTCTCTCCCACACCGATATTTTTCCCTTGCTGATATTCTCTCCCTCGCCGATATTCTCTCAGTGCCCAACATTCTCTCCCTCGCTGACATTCCCTCCCTCGACGACATTCTCTCCCTCGCCGACATTCTCTCCCTCTCTGACATTCTCTCCCACACTGACGTTTTCTCCTTCGCCGATATTCTATCCTTCGCCAACATTCTCTTGCTTGCCAACACTCTGTCCGTTGCCGACATTCTCTCCCTCGTTGACATATCTCCCTCACCGATATCCTCTTCGTTGCCAACATTATCTCCCTCGTTGACTTTCTTTCGTTCGCCAACATTCTTTCCCTCGCTGACATTCTCTCCCTCGCTGACATTCTCTCCCTCGCCGACATTCTCTCCTTCGCCAACATTCTCTCTCTCGCAGACATTCTGTCCGTTACCGACATTCTTTCCCTCGCTGACATTCTCTCCTTCACCAACATTCTCTCAGTCGCTGACATTCTGTCCATTGCCAAAATTCTCTCCCTCGCTGACATTCTCTCCCTCGCCAACATAGTCTGCCATGCCGAAATTCTCTGCCTTACCGACCTTCTCTCCCTCGCTGACATTCTCTCCCTCGCCGACATTCTCTCCCTCGCCAACATTCTCTCAGTCGCTGACATTCTTTCCTTTGCCAACTTTTTTTCCCTCGCCTACATTCTGTCCAATGCCGACATTCTCTCCCTCGCTGACAATCCCTCTTTCACCAACATTCTCTCACTCGCCGACATTCGGTCCGTTGCCGAAATTCTCTCCCTCGCTAACATTCTCTCGCTCGCCAACATTCTGTCCGTCGCCGATATTCTCGTCATTGCAAACATTATCTCTCTTGTTGACATTCTTTCATTTGCTGACATTCTCTCCCTCGCTGACATTCTCTCTCTCACCGACATTCCCTCCCTCACCGACATTCTCTCTCTCACCGACATTCTCTCCCACGCCATCATTCTCTCCATTTCTGACATTCTCTCCCTCGCTGACTTCCTCTCCTTTTCCGACATTCTCTCCCTCGCCAATATTTTTTCGTTGCTGACATTCTCTCATTCGTCGACATTCTCTCTCTCATTGACATTCTTTCTCTTGCCAACATTCTCTCTCTTACTGACATTCTCTCCCTCGCACACATTCTCTCCGTTGCCGACATTCTCTCCGTTGCCGAAATTCTCTCCCTCGCTGACATTCTCTCCCATGGCGACATACTCTCCCTCACCTCTTTTCTCGGCGACATTCTTACCCTTGCCGACATTATATCCCTTGCCGACATTCCCTCCCTTGTCGACATTTTCTCCCTCACAGATATTCTCTCCATCGCCAACATTCTTTCCTTGCCGACATTCACTCTGCTGCCGAAATCCTCTCCCTATCCGACATTCTTACTCTTGCAGATGTCCTCTACCACGCAGATATTCTCTCCCTCACCAACATTCTCTCCCTTGCTGACATTCTCCTTCTCGCCAACATTCTCTCCCTCGCTGATATTCTCTCCCTCGTCGACATTCTCGCAACCAATAAAATTTTCTTACTCGCTGACATACTCTCAGAGAGCCTCTTCGGTAACCTCGGCATCTACGATCATTATTTCCTCTCTCTGGCCATAGGTCACCACTGCAACTAGTTTTCCCATCACCGCCTCTGGTGGTATCCTCCTAATAGTAACTTTTGATGTTCTCCTCCCCATATATAAGGGGAGGAGGATCCATTCGTCTTTTCTTAGAATCCCTGTGAATTTCTGTTTTGCTTGTTCAGCATTTTGGAAACGTACCTCGAAGGTACCATACCTTTTTCTCCTTTCGAGGAAAGTTATCTCATGGAAAAATGGCTTTAGCCATTCTTCAATTTCCGTTGTCTCAGCTTGCATTATCTTTTTGTTTTTCAAATTATAGGTTTTATAAGTCAGTGTTCTTTGTTCGATTTCAGTCATCATTTCCTCATTGTCCTGTATTTCTACTTCTGTACCTTCCATTTTCCTTTCGCTGTCTAGTTGATCTAAATATTCTTTGTTGAAATTTACTTTCTTCGTTTTAGTTCCGGCTGCTTGTGCATAACTGCAGTTTTCATTTTTTCCTTCCTCATCCGACGAAATATCACTAAACATGATGTTCTGTTTGCTGACCGTCTCATACACAGATTTTGTAGCCATTTTCAAAAGGAATGGCAAAAACAATATCAAAAATTATTCTTCCCGGTGGAGGAATAAAGCACAATGCTTCAAAACGAAGCAACAGTTCACAAAATATACGAAAATTAGACGACAGATAAACGATAATACACAAAGCAAACTCACAAATCGCCCACGCGCCGGTTGTTTCAGTATCAGCAAAAAATCAAAAGAAATTTTTGGTGATAATGCCGTCAAAATATTGTTGGTGACTTTTATATGACGTATTCAAATGAAGAAATGCACTAACCCAGTGGTGTCTGAAAATGAGCCTACAAAAATGTATCCAATTGTGTTCTCATTCCCACGTTTTGCTTTTCAGAGGAACGGATTATTTCTATCACTGCGGTTATTACCGATGGATTATCTCCATCACTGAAATCATTGCTGTTGGATTATTTTATTTTTTACCCCTGGATTATTCTGTTGGACTTACGACACTTATTTCTGATTGACGACGTTTTTGGATTTACTGCTTAATTTTGGATTACAAAATAAATCTTCATTCAACAGCTGGCAATACAGAGAATGTCAGCAACGGAGAGAATGTTGGCGAGGGAGAGAATGTCAGCGAGGGAGAGAATGTCGGCAACGGAGATAATGTTGGCGAGGGAGAGAATATCAGCAATGGAGAGAATATCAGCGAGGGAGAGAATATAAGCGATGGAGAGAACGTCAGTGAGGAGAGAACATCGGCGAAGGTGATAATGTCGGCGACAGAGAGAAGAACCGCAGCGGTGAGAATCTCGGCGGGGGTGAGAATCTCGGCGGGAGAGAGAATGTCGGCGAGGGATAGAACATCGGCGATTAACAGAATGTCGACGACGGAGAGAATGTCGGTAGCAGCGGAGTCAATGTCGGCGGCGGCGGAGAGAGTGTCGGTGGCGGAGAGAATGTCGGCGAGGGAGAGAACGTTGGCGGCGGAGAGAACGTTGGCGGCGGAGAGAACGTCGGCAACAGAGAGAATGTTCGCAACAGAAAGAATGTGGGCAACGGAGAGAATGTCGGCGAGGGATAGAATATTGGCGATGAACAGAACATCGCCAACAGAGAGAATGTTGGCGACGGAGTGAATGTCGGCAGCAGAGAGAGCGGCAGCGGCGGAGAGAGCGGCGGCGGCGGAGAGAGCGGCGGCGGTGGAGAGAGCGGCGGCAGCGGAGAGAGTGGCGGCGGCGGAGAGAGCGGCGGCGGCGGAAAGAATGTCGGCGGCGGAGAGAGCGTCGACAGCGGATAGAATGTCGGCGAGGGTGAAAATGTTGGGAAAGGAGAGAATGTTGACGACGGAGAGAATGTCGGCAATGAAAGAATGTGGGTGATGGAGAGAAAGTCGTCGGCGGAGCGAATGTTGGTGAGGGAGTCAATGTCGGAGAGTGAGAGAATATCAGCGAGGGAGAGAATGTCGGCAGCGAAGAGACTGTCGGCGATGTGAGAATCTTGGCAATGGAGAGAATGTCGGCAGCGGAGAGAATGTCGGTGGCGGAGAGAATGTCGGCGGTGGAGAGAATGTCGGCGAGGGAGAGAATGTCGGCGAGGGAGAGAATGTCGATGATGTAGAGAATGTCGGCGAGGGAGAAAATGTCACTGACGGAGAGAATGTCGGAAACGGAGAGAATGTCAGCGAGAGAGAGAATGTCGGTGATGGTGAGAATGTTGGCGACGGAGAGAATGTCAGCGGCTGAGAGAATGTCGCCGATGGAGAGAATCTCAGCGGCGTAAGGTATGTCGGCGAGGGAGAGAATGTCAACGAGGGAGAGAATGTTGGTGAGGGAGAATGTCGGTGAGTTACAGAATGTCGGTGGCAGAGATAATGTTGGCAGCGGAAAGAATGTCAGCAACGGATAGAATGTTAGCGACGTAGAGAATATCCGCGAGGGAGAGAATGTCAGTGAGGCAGAGAATGTTGGTGAGGGAGAGACCCTCAGCAGCGGAGAGAACGTCGGCGGCAGAGAGAATGTCGGTGGCAGAGAGAACGTCGGCAGCGGAGAGAACGTCGGCGGCGGAGAGAATGTCGGCGGCAGAGAGAATGTTAGATCGGATAGAATATCGGAAATGGAGAGAATGTCGGAAACAGAGAGAATGTCGGCAGCGGAGAGAATGTCGGCGAGGGAGAGAATATTTTCAACGGTGACAAAATCTGTGAGGAAGAGAATGTCAGTGTGGGAGAGAATCTCAGCGAGGGAGAGAATGTCGGCGATGGAGAGCACGTCAGCAATGGAGAGAACGTCATTAGGGGATTGAATGTCGGTAACAGAGAGAATGTCGGCGATGGATAGAATGTCGGTGACAAGAGAATATTGGCGAGGGAGAGAATCTCAGCGAGGGGGAGAATCTTGGTGAGCAAGAGTATGTCAGCAAGGGAGAGACTGTCCGTGAGGGAGAGAAGTTAGACAGCAAATGGAAATGGTGGGGTGAAGGAGGAGAACAGTGGAGTCGAAGGGGATGCTGGGAATGAGGAGGGCTGCAGCAACAAAGGTGGCAGGGGTAAAGAGGATGATGGTGTTTGTTGATGTAAAGAGATGAGTGAATGAGGACAATAATGATGGAGAGGATGGTGAGGAGGACGACCGTGGAGGTGACAATAATAATGGTTAACGATCTGAATAATGAAGCTGATTTTCAAAAAGAATGGTAATTAGGATTTAAATGATGGCTCTGACTGACAACAACTGCTATGACAACTGATGCTTACCTTCCAACTGAAGACGATACAAGAGCGATGCTTTGTCAACAAGATCCAACATGGCTCCAGAATTCTTGGCACGGACATCAATCTGAATAAGAACAACATGGACCGTTTGGTTATCATCATTTGGAGATTAGTTGACGTGCATCCTTCATATGGAAATTTTTTCTACTTCGGACAGAAATGACCCTTCGTTAAATAATATAATGGTTTCAAATTAGCCAGCAAATTGATTGAGACTCATTTTATGAATTTCAAAAGGATGAAAGGCTAAGTTGACCTCGGTGGAATGTGAACCAGAACAAATGTAAAGACAGACGAAAATGCTGCTAAGTATTTTGCCTGGCATTGCTAATAATTCTGCCAGCTGACCAAGTCTCTTTCTGCTGAACCACTGACTTATCAGGACGTAAATAAACCAATGCTGGTTGTCAAGTGAAGGTGGAACACAAACACACACACACACACAGAACCTGAATATAGGTCAGCTGGAGGTCAAACAATGACAACCAACACATGGACACACAGACATAGAGGTTAACATGCAGGAGTCGGGTGCTGAAAAGTTCCTCACTCTAGGAGTATTGTACAAGGCCTGGCTGGAGGTCCGATCTTCTGGGCTCTTTTACATTACAGGGCTTAGCAAAACTGAAGGACTTTTGTAATAAGTGGGGTTAAATCTGAGAAGGGAAATGTGTAGCATAAAATCATAATTAATCGATCCTCCTGTAATGTTTCCTTCACCGAAAACCAGGAACTTTTCAGCACCTCCCCTCCCCTCATAGACATGCAGACACTATATTGCATCTGTTGTAATTGGTAAAGGCACTCTACTTACTTCTCTGTCGTATATATCAAGAGCAGATTCATACTGTCCCTGAGAAGAAAGAGAAAAGAAAAAGTAATTTAAGAAAAAAAACAGAAAATGACAAAATAAATCACGAAGAGACATCTGTTTTAGATTTTGAATTTTTTCGTTTTTTTAATTCTTATATTCGTTTCAGTCATTTGACTGCGGCCATGCTGGAGCACCGCCTTTCAGTCGATCAAATTGACCCCAGAACTTATTTTTTGTAAGCCCACTACTTATAATATCGGTTTCTTTCGCCAAACCATTAAATGACAGTGACACAAACAAACCAGCATTGGTTGTCAAATGATGATTGGCAGGGTGGGGCTACAAATACAGTTTTTTTTAAAAAAGAAATGTTTAAATTATAGGTGTAGACATGGCTATATAGTAAGAAACTTGCTTCCCAGCCACATGGTTCTGGGTTCAGGCCCACTGTGTGGCACCTAGGGCAAGTCTATTGCCTTGTGCTGACAATAGTCTTGTCAGGGGATTTTGTAAATGAAAGAAACCATTATACATACATATATGTATATATATTCATATATATTTTTTCATAGGTGTAGAAGTGGATGTGTGGTAAGTAGCTTGCTTACTAACCACATGGTTCTGGGTTCAATATCCTTGCGTGACACCTTGGGCAAGGATCTTCGGTATAGCCTTAGGCCGACCAAAGCCTTGTGAGTGGATTTGGTAGATGGAAA
>JACXVO010009828.1:195918-211963 GCA_015501135.1 Hapalochlaena maculosa
ATGGCCGCAGTCAAATGACTGAACCACGTAAAAGAATATAGCCGGAGATGAACATTCGATATAACGATGCTTTATTCATGCAGATATTTCTAATGTCGCAGTTGAAACCAAATAGTTATTTGCTCTTGTTCAAATGTTGTTGATCAATTAAACAATGTAATGACTCTTAACTGTCACGAAATTTAACAATACAAATGCTTGAACGCATATGCTGCTATATATATTTGTATTTTCTGCATATCAAAACCATAGGAATGTGTCAAATTTTTTATTTCTTATAGGTAGGGCTTTATCATACTTTTGTGCTCAGCACAAACAATGCCATATTTTCTATTGTATAATCTTAGCAAAATTATTGTATATAATCTGCAGTATTTAAATAAAATTACAATTTTTTTTCTGCGACTTTTTCCTGATTTTCTTGTTCACTTTAACCATATTGTAAAGTATTGAGCGAAAAACACCTTAGCTCCACGCGACTCCGACAGGGGGCGGCGAACCCTGTTGTATTGTTCCGCCACAACTTTCTCTCACTTCTATCTTTCCTATCTTGTTTGTCCCCTCTATGTATAATCCCTTGTGGGTAATAAAGAAATGTATATTGTCGGTAAAGTAACGGTGATAAAAATCATTGGAGTGGAAGACAAAATTCCTTAAGATATTTGTTCTAGATCTTGAAATTCTGCGTTCAAATCCTATCGAAGTTAATTCGAACTTTCAACCGTCTTGTGTCGAACTTCATTCAATGGGAAGGCTCCATCTAGAGAGTCCAATAGTTTTGGATGTTCGCAAATGATCTAAGTTTCACCAAACCACTAACCTGGACTGGTACTTAATACAAGCGAGATTACTCCGCTCTGGACCGGATGGTAGAATCAGTCAAGGACTCTTGCTATTCAGATCGAATAGATGACCTTGTGAATAAAATATACAGACCTAGAAAGCTGGTATGTCAGGCAGGTCATCTGGAGTATTAATGTTTTGATTTTCGGTCTTCCCGTCATATTGGTCCGATACTATAAGCGTAAATTAAAGGAAAATCATGGAACTTCAGAATTGGGCTTGGGAGTCTGTTAGCTGAAGCTTGTAAAACAGCTTGAAACAGACTTGTTATAGTTTTTTACATTCTTCATGCTACAAGAGATGAACTTGTTCGCATTTAATAAATGAAAAAACGAAGGTAACGGAAAATCACTATTTGCTTGTGACATTTCCGTGAGAAAGCATGCTTGTCAAAGAGGCCAGTAAGGGTCATTTCGTTGACATCGTGGAACAAGTATGTGACCAGCCAATCTCTATATTAGCTGTCTAAATCAATGGTTCTCTAAATTACTGGAAGGTAACACCCCTTTGAGAGGTTAAAGGCTCCTTCGTTGGCTCAAATACCCGTTGGTTTATTTTTGTCTAAATTTAAGTCTGATCGGCGTCTTTTGATGATTTAGTCACAGAAAGAACTTAATATTGTTTCATTACTTCAAGTTTACAAGACAGAACTCAGAGCTACAGATTGAGTTTTTTCCCTCTCCAAATACCTTGTTTTGGGTTGTTGTTTTTTTCATTTTTACTGGATTATTTCTTTCCAAGCTGTTTGCATTGACCGATGTGTCGAGAAACTCAGTACAATAGCTACAGCAATGCAAGATTTCATATCGGCAATTTGATGTCTTAATTGTTCATCATGCATTTCAAACGATTTTCTTTTTCAATCTAAATATATTTTCATTTTATTTATCCATTTGTAGTTTGTCTCTGTGGTCATAGTTGGAAAGAAGGATTCATTAATACTCAAACCACTTATATCGATTATTCTGAGGAAAAAATTGACGCAAAGATCGGTTTATCGTTTTCTCTCACCAGTGTCAACATGACTCTTAAAGGTAAGTTGACAAGAACAAATTACGGTCTTTCCCCAGATTTCCTCAATTTAACATTGCGTGACGGGAACATGAAAATAATACTCGGTAAAACGAAAACTGAGTTAAAACAAAACAGTTTGAGTTGTGCCAAAGGAACATGTTTTATAAGAGGATTCCTTATATTTTATAAAGTCATTTATCCTTGAGACTATTGTAAACTGGAAATGTTATATACAAAACAATCCCTTGTACAGTAAATACAGGCCAAGAAAATAACGTTAATTCGATGGCAATATTCATATTGACTAATCTTTTGAATTCCTTCAAATACGTTAAAACGCCAAAGTTAATTAACCACTAATACGAAAATATTTAATCACTATATCAAAGTATTGCCGGTCGTTACTCACAAACGAGTATGATTTGGTAACCTGTATCACGCTTTTGTTGGTTGCTCTAAGTGAATATTTACTCACGAGTAGACCTCGACGTCTTTTCGATTCCTCCTCAAAGATCCAAACCGTGATACGAGTCGTAGATGGAAAAAGCGCTGTACCACAAACACCCGGTTGGTGCTCATTTTAGCCGAGTAGATGAGAAACGAGAAATAAAGTGCCTTGCTCAAATACAACACAGCGTCTCATGAATCTAAATCCCGACGTTATCTTAACCACCAAGCCACACGCGTTCGGTTACATTTAGCATAAATCTCGACTTTTTTTAAAGCACTGGACTTTTTTTTATAGACAATGACTCCTATGTATCTTTATTGAATATTCTTATTCTTTTACACGTTTGTCAATTGACTGCAGCCATGCCCAAACAAATCGACTCCAAGACTTATTCTTTGTAAGCCCAGTACTTCTTTTTACGGCCTCTCTTGCCGAACCGCTAAACAGACACAAACACATTATCGGTTGCCAATGATGGTGGGAGGACAAATAGACACACCACACACACACCCGCGCGCGTGCGTACGTGGTTTGCGACTAACAATTCTACTCAAGGCTTTGTAGAAGACACTTGCCCAAGGTGCGACTGAATTCGGAACCATGTGGTTGGTAAGCAAGCTACTTACCACACAGCCACTCCTGCGCTTGTTACTCCATTTTCTCAAACGCACTCTGATCCTCATACTAAAGCTTTTACTTTTCTATGAACCTTTTGACAATATCGAGATGTCAGTTTCTTAGCAGCTGCCGTGCTTACGTCTCACCTTTTTTTTTAAAGTAACTTTATTCTTCGCTTATTCGTTGCCCTTTGCCTACGTTCAAATAGCCTCTTGATTATCATTGCTTGCGCTCTCCCTTACTAAACTCCACACTAAATATTCCATCGTCATTCCTATTTTGTTCTTGCATTGCAATCATTTCCAGTTGTTGTATAAAACTCAACTAGATCTCCTTTACTTATGATCTGACAATCGGCAAGATCCTCCCTTTTTTCCTAGGACACAAGTTAAAACTATATTCTAAAGAGACGATGCTTAGTTGGTACTTAGTGGAGTGAATAAAAATTGTATTTGGTGTCAAAGTTAATCTTAAGGTTGTTTTTAATTGTCTGATTTAACATAAACGTTGATTTTAAAATGACCTTTTCGAAATCTTTATGGTGGAAAACAAAACCATGCTAATATTTACTGACGTTAATTTTTACTATAAAATTAGTTATGAGAACGTATTCGGAGAACTTGATTGCAACTAGCAATTAAGGCTGTATTCAAAGAGTGCAAAGCTGCTTTTTATTTGGTTGCATTTGTAAGCTTTCCTGTCCAACCAAACTAATTTGTTTTTGCTGTTAAAAGTTTAATTTATTTTTGGCAGGTGAAATCGGTCAGAACTCGACTGTATATTACAATGAACGACTTTTTCTGTTCGATGGTAAGACGATATCCTTTTATTTTTGCATCTTACGAACCATCTAATATTAACTTGCACATAATTTCCAGGATAACTAAAATATCGGCAACTGAAAACCAGCCACAACGATTCATTTTACGTAAACAACTAACATAGCCTGAACAAACAAATGAACTCTTTCATTATACCACTGTCATTCAAGTAATTTTTTTACTTTAGATCTCGTGTTCAGCCAACGGCAGTGAAAAATATTTGCGTTGTCGATAAACAGGGGTTCCAAATAATCAATGCCGGTTCGACGTTCTGTGTTGAGATAAAATACCAGTCGAGCATTGAAATCTTATTTTTATAATGGCTTTATGAGTCTAAGACCCTGATAACACAATTGTGCACACATTTTGAAAACGCCACTTCACATTACCATTCAATTAATGTGATAGATTAACGTCAATTACAGTCTAAATCTCTATCGTTGATATTGCTATATTCAAAGCTATAAATGAAATTCTTGGCGATTCTGTAATAGACAGGTTAACAATGTTTCTAAAAGCCCCAAAAGACTGTCTAAAGAATCCAATCGACAGTAAAATTTTAAAATAATTACAAGGCAAATAATGATCCAACTAAGAAGCCTGTTATCGCTCTCTCCTAGAAATAGCAGTTGAATCATCCTTGGATCACTCTCTAGGATCTTAAATAAGAAAGTTACTCATAGATAATTAAATACATTTTCTGTTTGAAAAAAATCACCGATTAACCCAATCCAACATGGTCAAGGGCTCCACATAACTAGAAAATTAGGTCATCATTTAACGAGACCTCTCCCCCTAGCATTTGTAGCAGTAAGTCGAAGTGAGATTTAAGACTGCTCTGGAGCAATATTGTACAGTATTGCACTATGCAGTAGAATCCTGCGTGTGTGAGGAAGAAAACTGTAACCAGCTGAGATTGTTCGAGAAATTAGTGATAAAAACATTTTCAGCTCTCTATATTTAAAATCTAAAACGGAAAACGAGAGAAATACTTCCAAGATGTTCACAGAAGTTCTTGGACACTGAAGATGAGAGATACTTAGATAGCAGGGCCTCGTAAGATTATAAACCTTAAATCATTTTTTTAATCTGGTTAATGTTTTTGTAATATTTCAATTACGCGTGTCAGTTTCATCGGAAATTGCTAAAGATTAAAAGTCAGTAGCAATACTGCTCCTAGTGAACCTAGAATACGAAGATTTTTTTTTTTAAGATTCCTTTAAAATGCATTTGCCAATCTATTCCTTATTTATAATAGGGTGGGGAGATGCATTTCCTCCATTTGTTCCATTGTTAATTTTAGTGAAACGTCTCGTTTCGTAATATATCTAACTAGTTTGATATACTGAAGACCTCTAAAAAGAATGAAACTATCAATTTTGTAAACTTTATAGTAGATAAATGTATTTTATGCATATTGTTCCTCGAATTAATCTCAAATTTGAATTCCTAATCCTGCTTCATGTTGTAAGGGGCTGGTTACTTTCCTTGTGTTAACTGTCATTGCTAGAGGGTAACCACATGTCTTTAAGTCGTTTTAGTTATTTTTGTAACAATAGAAATGAGAATTTCCTTTTTTTTTTAGCAACTTACCAAAAGATAATGGGGTTTTTTCCTTTAATTTTTAGCGGACGAATTACAAATACAACGTGGCCACAAGTTCCGGCTTGGTTTACCGTCCCCAATTCTGACTCTGACTGACTACATGTGTTTTGAAGGTAGTGACTTAATGTGGGGAAGATATCTTCGAACTGCTGGATACTACGCCTATATTTTACTATGGTAAGTACATGTAAAATCCCAAAACCTTGCTCAGCCTTCCCGTGTCGCGTCACTTAATAAAAAAAGATTCAATTTTTCTTTAATTTTTCCAGTGCGACGCTCACCTTTTGGATAATAACAGTAATTTTAATGTGTTCAGTAGTCTTCTACGGTTCCGTGATGCTTCTGATAAGTGGATTCACCATGTGTATAACTGCACTCGTTTATCACTTGCTTCAGCCTCCGCATCCGATTCAGATACCTTTTGGTGAAGAAGTACTTCGACTTGGTTATGGATGGTGTTTTTATCTTGTATTAGTAACAGGTGAGAAAAAACTGTCACTATCACTCACTTGCGTGTCTCTCACGCGCTCGTATTTTTTCACTCGCCTTTATTTTTTTTTTATTGGATTATTCTTTATCATATCTCGTCAAAAACTCAAATCTATAAACGCAAATTAACTATTTTTGTGAACATCCTTTCGCTAAAGCGTTAATTTATGACTTAACCTTTTCAGTCACAGTAAAACCATTTTATTTGTACTAAAATACAGGTTAATAACACTGAGTAGATTTTTAGAGTTCAGTATGCTTAATCTTTACCCTGAATGAATAAAAATTTTGCTAACATAAAATACAAATTTACTTGAAGCAGTAAGATTTACGCGAACTCGCTGCCATCCTCTATGACCGTGAACGAACAGTCAGAATCGGGTGATGTTGTTTATGGGTTTTATGTGTCCAACGAATTGACAACCGTGACTCCACTATATTTCTTTTGTAATTTATCCTGAAAAAAACTGTCAAATAAATTAAAGTGGTTGAAGGAGTAAATACATAGTTTAATTTCTTGTCTGCTTTAATCCACATAGACTTCGTTCGCAGACTCTCGGCCGATCTGTTCAGGTTAGTTCGACTTACACACTATTCATTGTGTTGATCCCGCGCTCGATCGAACGAATCCATACATACCTAAACAAATTTTACTGAAAGTACTATATAAAGTCAGCAACTCCCTGGCTTTCTACTTTCAGTATTTTACAAGCAGAAAACCAACTTTTACTTCGGTCATCAGACAGCGGCCATGCTGTGCTACTACCTTGAAATATTTAGTCGAATTTATTCCCAGTAATTTTTTCAACCACTAAATTAAGAGGACATAAACAAACCAACACTGGTTGTGAAGCATATACACACGACGAGCTTCCACACAATTTCTATCAACCAAATTCACTCACAAAGCACTGATTGTGTAACGGGGTGGGTGAGAGAGGGAGATCGTTGACTAACTTTATTTGGTTAATTTAATTCCGAAATTCCATTGCAATGCAATATTTCTCTTTCAAGGTATAATTATTTCTGTGATCGGTTCGTTCTTCGTGGCGTTAAATGCTCTTGATTCAAACAAATTGCACTGCTTATTCGGTTTTGAGAATGAAGACGCCGAAGAAATGTACAACGCCGATGGATATAATCGGGTAACTAAATTTTTTTCTTTTTTGTTTAGAAAGACATGAAAGACGGTAGTATGTCAGCTTACGGATAGTTCATATTCCATCACATTCTCACGAGCGGGTACTGAAACAGTCCTGTCTTTAAGGGTATCGCGAAAGGCTTAGCTAGAGATACAACTTTCCGAATTTTTTTTTTCTTACGGAGCTTAGAAAATCTGAAGTGCCGCTGGATTATGTAAATTTGAGAGGGGAATATATTTAAAATCATTAACTGATCTTCCTGCATTTTCTTTGGTCCAAAACCCCCATATGTTGGTGTACAAGATGCGTTGCCCGTCGTGTAACCGTATAAAAGACGAGACCTCGTGTATGGATGTATGATAAAACAATAACTTTGGGTGAGATTATCCGAATGCTAAATGCTTAGTTTACACTTGTGTTACGAGTATACATACACGTACACACAGCGTACGTAAATATCGCAGACGACTATAACTTGCTACTTAATTGTTTGGGACCTTGTGTGGGAGCCGGCAAATGTTGACATCCTGTTGATCTACCCACCCAGATGAATATCAAGAAATGAACAACTGATGGGGGGGAAATATCTCTGTATTTGGCTAGTACTTGTCTTCACCTGAGCAAACTGGAGCAACGAGAAATTAAGTACCTTGCTCGATAGTACAATGTGCTGCCAAGTCCAGGACATCTGTCACTTATGCTACATTCAAGATTATGATCCGCGCATGGAGTGTTATGCAACATTCGAGACTGGCATGAACTGTGCGTGCGTATTTTGTGCTATGATGTGTGTGGAGATAGAAATACGTAGTATTGTGAGGTGACGTTGAACATTCTTCTCGGTTGTTCGTTGTCGTGAAGCTGTTATTGTTCGGAAATCTGCTGTTCTGTTGCTACTTATAACGTGTGATTTTATGTTGAATAAAACCTTATCGCATAAAGGGTCGGAAATCGCAACAACTTTATGATCGACAACATACACTAGGTAAGACAAAGTAACAAAACTAAAAATTACTCGACTGTTTTGTACATTTGGTGTGGTTTCACACCACTGAAGATACATGAAACGCCTATCCGTTTTATATTGACACGCTGTATTTCTGAAAGGCACTTACAGTTAAGTGGATTGAATAGGTATCCACTGTCTTCAGAAAGTAAGCAACAGAAACTGGGCACAATATTTTCCTTCACTCACACTTCTCACTGTTATCTTTGAGGAAGTAAAATACTCTGTTCAACTTTTAATCAAACTCTTTTTCTCGCTTGCTGTGCCTCTTCCTCAGCTTCCACGGACAGAACACCAACCACTTTCTCATCTTTATCTTTCTTAGATGGTGGACAATCTGATCTTATGTGGCCCTTCAGACTACATTTGTAACACTTCGGTATTTGTCCTTCCACTCTTACTTTAGGCTTGCGTCCCCGACCTTTACGATTTCCACCTTTTTGACTTCTTCCTCCGAAACCTGTCTAGTCTTTGTCCTTGCCAACTCCTGTGAGGTGGCCAGAAGGACCACTACATTTCCACAAGCAAGGTTACACCTACCTTTTTAGAGGGATATCTTCTAGCCTAATCCAAGAAGCACGCTTCCCAACGTAAACGGGTAGAAGTACTACCTTCTCGGTTTTCAAAGGTGTCGCTGAGTGAAACCTAGCAAAGGCGACCTCCTAAAACCTTACTTCAACCATTCCAAACTTCGTTCTTCTGGCAAGGTAAGTAATTCCTTGCCAAATAGGCTTCAACGCGTTTTCTATTCCTACTACTGTCTGTTCCTCGTTTTTACCGAAAACTTTCTGTGAGTGGTTCTCTCAAATTTCTCCTGAAATTTCTTAGGCGGTCGGGAACCGCGACCTCCCTTTTGATCATTCAAGTTATTCATTTTTACTTCGTAAACTTTTATTGCTTGTGTAATTCCACTTCCACTACTCTTTCATCTGAGATGTTGAGTTCCTGAAGGAGATTGATGAGGGACAGCCCATAAAACCGGACTACGAAAAGTCAACTTTCCCACAACTTCTCACGTGCCGCCCTTCCATTGAACGAGAGGGAAAACGTTGCACTGCCAAGACAACCAAACACACGTTACTCTCAAGTCCAAATATCCAAGTGTTAAAAAATGCTATATCGGAAGCTAATTTCTTACAACGCGGCAACGGCTGGGCCTATAAAGATTTTACGTTTTTTCTTTCTATGGAAATTAGAATGAGGTGATGACTTGTCTATAGAAACTACAGAACATTCATGCTTCATCAGTCATTTCTGCTAACCCGTTTTACAGCCTATCTAATCCCAACATAATTTTAAATGTATTTAAAATATATCTGGTTTGAAATATTTTAAAATATTAACAATGACGGTCTAAATATTGTCGCTTTGATATTTATTGCCCATTGTAAGCTCTCGACGATCTCAATAGGCTATGTATAACCACCCAAGTTGTTCTATTTTTATTTTTATAAAACAATTTTCAGTTACGTCGGAGTTGTAACTCTTCAATAAATAACAATGCCAGAGAATTTACTCGGAGCAAACAATACATATTTACTGAAAAACTTGTCAGTTACAAGTTGGTAGCAAACAATGACATTAAAAAATCCAAATGTAATTTTCCTAAATTAGTTCTGCGATAACTTCGCCTTATAAAGTTTTATTGTCTTCGGCAACAGTTGAGTTCATTTCTTTTCCTGTTTATGCTAACGAAACGGTATCGTTTGTTTTATATCGAGACCTTTATCTATTGTTTGCAACAAATTAGGTATGTAGCGTCAGTAACTAAAGGTACCACAGCTGACTCGGTTATTAAAACTAAGGGGAAACGCATTTATGTTCGAATATTTGTAGTTGTAGCTTGAGGATGGTGTGTAGATTCATTAAAGTACTTTGCCAAGTCAAAATATTTCGACCTTAAATTCTGTCGCTCTTAAACTGTAGATTTACATCAGTAGTAGAGGATATAAAATGTAGCCACCTTCGCAAGTGTTTGGATTCACTGCGCAGTGTAAGTAGTGCGCGCTATATAGAAGCAGCAGGTTCAGTCACCGGAGGGATTCCTGGTATTCCGGCTACAAGAACACCTTCAGTCCCCCAATTTCAGAGACACCAGAGGGAAACAAATTTGCTGAAATAAATTGTGACCCAAAAATTAGTCTTATAACTATAGAGCACTTACCCGACATTGGAATTTGTCGACTAATAAGCTCAGACAGGGTTTTGTGGTTCAAGTTCTTCCCGGTTCGATCCCATTATACAGTAAGTTGTATAAAAGTATCCCAGCATAATCTTTTTCCCCAATTGCTTTCGGAAATATAATAAACTGCACAGAACGGTGGTGTGCTCCATTTACTGGACTGCCACCACGATATAGTGTCACTTCGAAGGGTTAAAGTCCATTGTATTGATCCCTTTGTATATATCATTTAAACTCTGCCATTCATTTTAACGACTTTTTTCACCGAGTTACAAACATTACTGGACATAATGTAGTTTTTAAATTGCGTAAGATTGTTTAAATATACAGGCATGTGTATTTATTTACATGTATATAAAATGTCTGATAGTGTATGCATATGCAAACGTTTTCGTGTATCCATGTCTTTTTAAGATGTCAATATAGCCATCCTGAAACGCACAAACGCCTGTGCATATTTGCATGTGTTGGCGCGTTTCATAATGTACATATATATATTTATACATAGCATTAATATACGCTCGCATAAAATTGCGCGTGTAAGCATTTGCAGATATGTATGCGGCATAGTTGTGTGAATGTACTGCTTGTGCGTGTTTAAGTTCGTAGTTTTTCAATAATCCCTGAAAGAAAATTGTAAGAATTTGAATCGGAACATCATACCAAGAATATATTAGTTTCACGTTGTAGCATAGATGGTTTAGCGACAATTGTTGTTCACATCAATTTGAAGACAACGCGAGTCGTAAACCTCCCTTGTCAGCTTAAGGTTTTATAGGCTATTCCCTGTAGGTGGCATCTCTTCAGCCATTAGCTTTGGTTGAGCGCCAAAAAGAAATTGGCTGGTGGTTTACATTTAACCAGGACAGAAGTCAGTGTGACACGCTCGACATTTCTGCAATTCGTGCGCCGTTAATTTAACGTGCTCAACATTAGAATGCTGGTACATTGAAAATGTATTATTTTTAGGACTATTTCCTCAAGTCCCCTTTTCATTACCTGGAGAACGACGTAGCATGTTTGGAGACGCATATTGTATTGTTGCATTTTCTTACATATGTAAAATCCCACTGGGATATTTGTGACGTGTTTCGTACCGGAATAAAATGCACATATTTTATTGAAACTGTCGGAGTTACTTGCTTCCTTTTTTTTCTGGTATGAAAATGAAGAGGAATCCAACGTAAAGTGAAGGCAAGGAGCACAGAATGTAGAGAAAACGAACTATCAAGCATGATTTGTTACAACTTAATTGACCAATGCACTTAATATAAGCACATTTAATATAAACATTAAATACTAGTTTTATAGAATCTCAATTTTCTAGTTTTTTTTTGTGGGGTGTCCGAGATTAATTTGACATTCGAAATAAGAGATTAATTTGACATTCGAAATAAATTTGAACTAATTGCTTGCCTTAGGATGCAAATATGCTAATCGCTGCATATGTCATAGAACAAATTCACAACGCACTCGGCTCATTGGTGCCAGGAATCAGCAGCCTTTACGACTCTGGTCAATACCCGGCTTAACGCCTGGGAACCTTGCCTTGGTGGGGTCCGAAAAGTACAATGAAAGACTCATCCATTGCACCGCGGGTGAGCATTCGTGTGCAGACTAAGTGGGTGTGCTGACACTCACTTGCACTTGGAGTGTCACGCGGTGGGTCGGACAGGCATTCCTCGCAGATCACCATCCAACACGCAGTAAAAGTACGACCATTGCATCGAGGTGGAAAAACTTTGTCACTCTGCATCACTATCCACAGGACGCAGGGTGCAAAATTTTTTACCCTGGGGCATTCATGATCGTGTCCCGATGAATAACCACTCGTCAAACTCTTGTTGTCCCCTCTGTGTTCGGCACTTCGTGGCTAGTAAAGAAATACGCTGTATCCCCTTAACCAGAAGCACGCTCGGGAGTTCTGTTTAAAATTTAGGTACTGTTCACAATTGTTGAAATGATCGAGTTACATATTAGTCTTGTTTGATATATGTTACAATGTTGACATTAAATTTCACGTGGACATGAAGGAAATAAAAGTATAAATTAGACCCGTTTGAATTCCAAATTATCTAACATTTGTGCACATTTTAACAAATTAAAATTTAACTTTAGGAAATAAATTACATTGATTTTTAAAGTCTGTATTTTCTACTTTTACTTTCAGAAAAATGAAGTTGCTCTTAATGGTCATGTAAACTTGGGGTATACTGCAGAGATGAAGATCTGTAAACCAATACAGGCCGATGAACCAAACTTAAATGATTCATTGAAAGAACATATAAAATATCCGAGTAGCTCGAACACGTTTTCAACACCAAATTCGTTTGAAAGCAGTCAAAGTAATATCCGAGAAATAAATGACACACTCGGTCCAATCGAAGATTTTAATCAGGTTGTTGTCGTAAATGAACGTCTCTGAAAATGTAACTACCTTACTTCGAAAAATACATACAAAAACTATGAATCTCGATTATAATTCGAGCCAGTAATGAGTGTTGATTTCCATCTGCCTTCAAAAACAAATTGTACAAAATATGGTATTCAACCCGTTAGTATAATTTGTTTGCTTTGAATACTAATACGGTATTATAAGAGGTCATTTCCTATCTGGGTTTTACTAGAATGTTTTTAAATCAATTTTATCTATGAATTCAGACCATCTCGTTTTGTTCTCGATCTTGAACGCTTTATCTTACAGTAATTTCTTGTTGTACTGTTTTCTGGTTCATTGAGAAGATTCGTATATAAAATATACGATAAGTTTGTTTGGATGTATCTGGCCCTCGATACGCGAGTAAATTTTGTTTCAGGAAGACAGCAAGTTGGCAGAATCATTAGTCAAACTCTTAGATCGTAAAAATGCTGAAAGAAATCCTAAGTTCAATTAGCGCCGATGTTGATTTTGCCTTGTGTAACAAAGGATGGAGGGGGTCTTGTTTCTGGATCATATCTTTTTGCAAATTAAATCTAGTAAAATTTAACGTTCTAAATGCATTTCAATGAAATGTCTGACGTGTAACTGTGAAAAGTGTTTTAAGTCCCGAGTACATTTAAGATTTAATCTTTCAAAATAAGTTATGTAAAACTTAAGTGTTAAATATGCTTTTGGCTTATCTGAGTATGAACAGGCTGCAAAAATTGATTTTAATAAACTCTAGCCTGAACCTCTGATTTTAAGTGTGAATATATATACATATGATTAACACATACATCATTTACATATATTTATGGTTTCCATACAAAATTTGAAAAATACAAGTTTAATCAAGTTTTTTTTTTTAATGGCGAAATACCACAAAGTATTAAATGATAGGTTAAAAAAAAACATGAGAAAAAATTGCAGGCTTAAGACCCTTTTTAGATGGAAATAGCAGCTAAAACTGCTTTATCATTACTCCTATCATTTTTGTGGCATTTTACCATTTAATAAACATTTTGATAAAATTATATTTTACATACTCTGTGACGTTTCTCGTCACAAACTTATTTAACTCGATACAAGTTTTGAATTTTTCCTTGCTTAGATGTAAATACTGAAGAAGCTATTTCTTATACTCTGTGAGTGTTATATTTTATCACAAAGATTCTTCTAAAATTTTCTGACTTCATTACAAATTTGAAATCCTAATAAATCATTGTAAACATTTCAGTTTTTGTGATTTGTTTTTGTAAGTTATAGTATCACTTAAATACTAAACGGCAGTATGTTGGGTATTCCAAACGGTCTCTGGGGGGAACTTAATTCTACAGCATATAAATTGGTCAGTCTCTCCAGGTCTGGTAGCTACATCTCTGCATTGAGAACTTCTGTTATTATGGACATGTAATTAGAATGATCTTGGCTGAGCCAACTGATAGTTAGGGACCAAGAATGAAAGGGTTGGATATTCAGTCTCATTTGGTCACGCTTGGGAATCCAGCCGGAAAGTATGACTGCTTTCCACGAACAGTAAGGCAGAGAAATTGAGTGGTTAGAGGTTTTATAATTGTTCAATTAGTTTATTTTCTTGAAGAAAAAATGTTAACTTTTGTAGACTATATTCGGAATACTGCAGTATATTATAAAGGATTCAACTCATTGTTGGATTCTGACCTATCTATAGCATTTTAACAGTTCTGTCATTAAAAAAATCTGTGCGAGAAATTTTTCAGCATAGAATGTGTATGATGGATTTAGTTTCCATGTGGGTGGCACATAAAATCACCTAAATCCTGTTGTGCAAATGGTACACGTGAGTGACTCATAAAATCATCCCCACACTCTTGATGTGGTTGGCATTAGGAAGGGCATCCAGCCATAGAAACCAAACCAAACCAAACCAGGCAGGTGCTTGATGTGGCCATCCAGCTTGCCAGTCCCAGTTGAAAGTATCTAACCTATGCCTTCATGAACAAGATGCTAAATGGTAGCATGAATATAATGTAAAGGAACTGTTGGAATTCCAGTTAGACTTCATGTTTTTTGCAATGTGTCTGAAGTAAGAGTTGCGATGTCCATCCACTTCATAGGGAAATCCGTCTAATGCTGTAAGCTTTAAAGAAAAAACTAAAACTGACGATAGTTCAATCAACTATGTGGCATCTTGAACTTTTACAAGTGGTTTTTATTGTCTTGATTCAGCACAAACCTTGTGAAAGAAATTGAGTAGATGGAAACTGAAAGCTCCTTGACTGAATTATACACAGTAATTCAAAAGTACAGCCTTATAACACACCATGACCTGTTGATAATTGGCTCTGGTTGTTACTTTAATTATACATGTGCCTGTGCTGTGTTCAGTTACTTACAAATAAGCAAGACATGTTGCATCACTTTAGAACATCTAATTATAATCCAAACAAAGTGGAGAGTAATTATAGTAAATACGGAATTATGTATTACTTCATAAGACTGTATTTATTTGAATACCTGTGTTTAGAATTATAAATTAAATGCTCTGAAGTGATGCCACATGTTTCACTTGTTCAATTTACTATTTCCAGTGTAAATTTAGCTGCCTGAGGATAAACCACTTCTAACCATCTTGGATAAGCAGTTTCAACATTGGCTCGAATTGTAACTGAATAAAAGGCAAAGTTCTAGTAGCAAACCAAAATGTGCACTTATAATACCCGTTATATTATATCATTACTTAGACCCTTTGCTCCGGAGGGAGCACTGGCCATTAACTTTTTATCTACAGTTCTTAACTCTGGGCAGACTTTGTTTTCCCCTCTTACCTGTTACATTCTATCCTTTCTTTGTCAGTTCTGTTTCTCTTCAGCCTTAATTATGGCATGTCTTGTTTCCTTGAGAAAAGGCCTTGCTCTCAAAAGTTCTGTTAGTTTTGAATTATCATCAATGCTTTCATAACTTGGGTGGGAGGGCTTACGCAATCCATTTTTACATCAGAAAATGTGGTCCATATTGGTGTAGCTTCTGACCATACAAAGAAATTACATTTTATTAGCACAGCTCTCGAGGTCATTGAGAAACACAAGCCACAAGGAGTAGAACATGAGGTGAAATGTTCAATAACCTATACATTAATTAAACAGATGACAGTTAAGTGAACAACTCTGCACTGTTGTAGACATTCAAGCTGTTGCCAATTTGAGAATAATTCCGTCTCTCCCACCAATCTGAGGAAAGTCCTACAAAATTATGGAGGTTGTCTTTTCTTTCCAGACAAACTTATTTGTTCTTCTGCTTAATTTCCATTTGCAGGTTCTGGGGGTTTTTTTTATAGCCCCTTCCTTAAATCATCTGGTAACACTAAGTTCAAAGGAGTGGGATGAAAACTCACTTACTTGAAATATCAGTAAGGGTTAATGGTGGAAAGGGCATAAGGCTGTAAAAATACTGATTATAAACATGCTACCAAAAAA
>JACXVO010009844.1:169811-183056 GCA_015501135.1 Hapalochlaena maculosa
GTGGCAATTCACCCGGCGGTTTACCTTCTGAGCTTCACTCCACCGCCAGTTATATACAAATATGGTTCTTTTAGCTGTCTTGTAGAATCACGGCCAAAGCCAAACTAGTGTACTTAACCCCCAATTAAAAATAAGTGAATAACGACATTTTAAAGTAAGGAAACAAAAACTGAATGTATGACTATGTCTGTGAGATGGTTGACCTTTAAAACGGGAGACAACGGTGATTTTAATGTAAATAAATCGAGCAAATATGAAGCACTGTTTATTCATTACAAACTGTCTAATTAGCGCCATATTTCAATGATTGCTATGACAGATAAAAGATTCTCTTGTTTAAGGCCCAGAGCTTCCATCACTTTACTAAACGGATAAAAATGTTAGCTTAAAGTGAAACTAAGACAAAATGCAAGAAGAATCTGTTTATTTTCGTTTCATGTTTTCTTTGGTTGATGTTGATGAAGGTTGAGAGAGAATTGTTAGCATCCACAACATATCCCATGGTGCCCGGCTGGGCTGGCGTGCGCATGTGCAACGACCTTGGCCCGGTCAAGCCGCCGCCGCCGTCGTCGCAAGCGAGCGAGCTGGCAACTTGGTTAATGGTGCCAGCAAAACACACGATCAAGCATGGCTTAGACCACTGCTTCAGTTGTGACTTTCTTTATCGTTGAACAATTCCAGAATGAAGGAGATGGTTGGTGGCTGCTGTGTTTGTTCTGACGAGAGAGGTTGGGCGGAGAATCCCCTGGTTTATTGTGATGGTCACGGGTGTAATGTCGCCGTACATCAGGGTAGGTTTTTTTTGTGTGTGTGAGTGAAATGGATTTCTATGAAGATGTTTGTAATGGATATCATCATCATCATTATTATTATTATTATTATCATTATTATTATTACTATTACATCAATATTGATCTAATAAATAATTTATTTGCGAGTAAGATTTCGTTATTGATTTGAGAAGTAAAAATGGAGTATTTCTGCTTCATGTTTCTTATTTGCATTTCTTTTCTTGTCTCGTCGACAGCGTGTTATGGAATCGTGCAGGTGCCGACGGGTCCGTGGTTCTGTAGGAAATGCGAGTCTCAGGAGAGAGCAGCGCGAGTGGTAAGGCGGCCATTTTGAACTTGCTTTTAACGTCTCCCGCACGGCGCCCCACACGTGGTGTTTTGGTGAGGGTGGGACGGACGGGCGCACCGACCGCCGCCGCCACCCTCCAATCTCATACCTTCGATCACCCACCCTGCATTATTCTACTCATATCTGTATTGTTTAGCTGTGTCGTCGTCGCCGCCGCCGTGGGCTATACATCGTATTGTTTGTTTTGTTTGGAGGTGTGTGCACTTAATATATACACTCTGGGGGTAGGTGTGTATGTTTGTATGTATGTGTGTTTGGGGACTTTGTATATATATATATATATTGCATACAATTTTCTGGTTAGTTATTTTGGATGTGATTAAGAACTTGGAGCCCAGTCAAAACCCATTTAAAGAGAAATATTATTAAATATGAAATAATAATAATTATATATATATGTATGGCATTCTTTCGTTATGGATAATATATAGATACATATTTATATTTAAGTTCTGTAGCTATGGAAATGATTTTAAAACGGGTTTTCCCTTCAATGGTTAATTTTGAATCGTTTGAAGGGTGTGGCAATATCTACTCCACTTTAATCCGAGTTGGACTTAAATCACCTTTCCTGTCCTACTAATACCATTTTATTGCGCGCACACACACACAGTCATAATTTCTTTATAGGCAGAAATATACGCGCGCACACACACACACACACACGTAACTACGTGCGCGTGCGTGTGTATATATATATATATATTTATACACTCACACATACATTATATATATATATATATATATGTGTGTGTGTCTGTGTGTATTTATCGTGTGGTAATTATTTTTATAAAATAAAGAGTAGATGCGATTTAATTGGAGTTGTTGTAAGGCAGAGAGGCATTGCATCGCGTTATGGAAGCCACTCTCACTGTTACCCTCCTTCCTTCTCTCGTCTACACATCTTCCAGCTTCAAACCTTAAAATGTCTTCTTCTTCTGTCATTGATGATGGTTGAATGCTTGGCTAGCAGCGGACGTGCCACCATCTCCGCCAGATGCTTCTTCTTCCTTTCCATTTGCCACTTCTCTTCCTCCACTCTACCTTTTCGTTCGGTTACATCGTTTACTTACGCAAGTCATCTTCAGCCGTTCTACATTTTCTCGTGAAGATGAGACAATTCCACTCAGGCCTAGAGTTCATTGTACAATTTCTGCCGTTTGAAAAGATATTGAATCGACCCTGAAAGCCAGCGTAAACTTTCCGTCGAGTGAACAAGTCGAGCTTTCGCTCCTTTTGTTGTCATCTTCACCAGCCAAAACATGGCACCTTGTGTAGTCGCTAGGAAGGAAAATAAATAACACTTAACTCGGTCGTTGTTTACATTCAATATTTGGAACCGAAGATTAGCAAGTTTGATGTCGATATTTTACCATTTTAAAATTATTATTTCTTTTTTCGGTTTGGCGGAAATAATTTTCCAACCTAAAATATTTATAAGGTTGCTGATGCCTTTCAGGTTTGCTGCGTCCGCCGTTGGTCAGCTTGTTATGGTTGTCAGTGGGAAAACTGACATAAAACGACTACTAAGTCTCTTCGCTATAAACTATCGCTTTCCTTCTCTCTCTCCCCGCATATATATATATATATATATTGGTTGTTTTCTCTGCGTTATCTTGATATATCTGCCTGTAATCTGTTTATTTAGTAAATGTAATAGTTACGGCTAATTGTTGTTGGTGGGAGGGAGATAATTAAACTTAAATGGAGTTAACCTTTTAGTAGTAGCTGTGGTTTATTTTAGCTCATATAACAATACAGGGACTGAAGCAAGTGTCCCCGACCATCTATCAAAATAATATTTTTTTTATAGTCACCCTTTTTGTCTTTGCTTTTAACTGATCGTTCAAAAATATGTGCAGAATTAATCCAGTGCTTTTTTTCCTCATTGTACAAAATGAGGAAGTAACTGCGGCTTGTTGGCTGCCTTTAAGCAAAAGAATGTGGTGCGCTATTTACTATTCCACTGATCGTCTAAAGTCATGCCTACCTAATTAAATTCTTTATTATCACCACCTCGTCTCTATCAGTAAAAGCATTTCCCTTAAAGCACTGAAAAATCCTATAAAAATACGTTTTAGATCTCGGTGACTGTGCTTTAGAATGCTTTTATGTCTGTTAAAGCTTTTGAATTCTGAAACTTATTTCAGCAACGAGCGTTTTGGTTAGGAAAAAAAGAGAGCCCCTGCCGTTATTGAACTCGCTATATGGAAGTTGGAAATAAATACCAGTTTATATTCTGTCTGTTCAAGTGTGCCGTCACCGATCTTGCCATCTGACTTCCGCAATTATTTCAATAATGAAAGCAGGATTCATATTTACGTGTTTAATTTTCGCTCATAAATTATATCTTTAAAAACATCTCACTTTAATTAGTTATATAACAAAGAGATGATTATGATATTTTAAAATATATCAGTTTCATTGAACTCTATAAAATTAGAAATGAAAGATAGGCTGAAAATGGGTGTCAATTGACCCAAAAATCTTTTTGCTATTGGTAACGAAAGTTGAAAAACAATTGTTCTACCGTCAGCTGAAATGTTCTTAAAATGTTTGTGTAGTGTTGAATAACTATTATCGATGCCAAAGAAATAGTCAATTTAGGACCACATTCCACAGAATATCATTGAGTGATTGCTTTTATAGGTGCATTATGGCAGTCAAGACCTGTTTCCACTGGTCAGCCTATACTGGTAGTTTGAATGACAAAGAAATTCATTTTTCTGCTCAAAAGTAGACTATGTGAAGGATGTGTAAACAGCTTGATAGTAAGATATGAGCGTTAAGTGTAGAAAAGAATGAGTTAATTGCACATGAAATTCTATTGTATGCAACTACGTATTTTAGCAAAGTTAGTGTAGGATGCAGCTAATGTAGATACAATGATGTTTAGTTATGGAGCCACAAAAGTAATTGTTCTGAGATATATTTATCAGGGAAATAGTCTATGCATTTGTTGATCTGGAGAAAGAATTTCACTTTATAGTTAGGTGGATTCTAAGAAAGCTAAATCTAAGAGTCCATTGTGTGTGTGTGTCGTCATCATCATTTAGCATCAGATGTCCATGTAGGCGTGGGTTAGACGTTACCAACTGTTGTTGGCAGGCTAGCCAGCCACACCGGGCTCTTGTCTGGTTTGGCTTGGTTTCTACGACTGGATGTCCTTCCTAACGCCAACCACACTAAGAGTGTGCCATTCGCATGACTCAGTGTTTTGGTGGTTTTCATGTGCCACTAACACGGATGCCAATTGTGTGGCACCAATGACTGCCTTGACCATGTTTGCTGATTTTATGTGGCGCCAACAACTACCTCGAACATGTTTGGTGATTTTAATGTGTCACCAACACAGGAGTCACTTCTGTGGCCACAGGACTGCCTCGACTGCAGTTTTGACTACTTGTGAGTGTTCCTATATGATACCGAGAGAACCAGCTCAAGAGTGTGTCTAGAAGGGTGCTTGTCTGCTTACAGTAGTGAGTAATGCTACATCAGACTCGACGTTTCTTCTCAAGTACAGCACTGTGCTAGAGGTCTCGGTCATTGGTCATTTTCCTAATGAGGCCCAAGGTCCAGAAGTCGGACCTCACCTTCAGATCACGTCTTCCTGGGTCTGCCTCTATCCCAAATCCCCTCCACAGTTAGAGATTGGCACTTCTATACACTGTTATTCTCAGCCATACACATCACATGGCCATACCAGCACAGCCGTCTTTCTTGCACGCTATATCCAATGCCTCTTATACAAAACTTTTCTGTCAAGGAGCTACCACCCTGCTGATCATATGCATGGACATCGCACATCCTCCGAAGCATACTGCCTTAATTTCTCTCTAGTCTGCGCATGTCTTCGGCAGTCACAGCCCATGCTTCACAACCATGGAGCATGGCTGTCCGTACACAGGCATCATACAGTCTGCCTTTCACTTTGAGGGAGAGGCCCTTTGATGCTAACAGAGGAAGGAGCTCTCTGAACTTTACTCAGCCTATTCTTATTCTCCTTGCTATATTCTTGGAGCACCCACCTCCACTGCTTATTTTATCACCAAGATGACAAGCTATCAACTACCCCTGGAAGGGGATGTGATCCATTACCTGAATACTGCCTGAGGGTATATCTTTTATTGATTTCAGCAAGAGGCCATGCTAGGGCACAATCTCCCAGTGTGATTTTTGTTTTCTGTATTGTTTCTGGTGAAGTAACAAATTGGACAGAAGTATTGTTTAGGATTCCTGCCACAATGTGGTACTTTTGTAAGCCTCCACATTTACACCTCACACATCTTTGAGGTATGGCAAAATGTTGAATAGTTGTGGACCCTTGAAACTGAAACTGTTACAGTACTAGGTCCGTATTCTAGATGAAAATTGGATCTTTGGTACTCTGCAGTGCTGTCTTGTTGTTGGTTAGGATAGCTTTCAATCCCAAAGTTGGCAGTTAGAGCTTCCAGTATCTTCCATGTGTACATCATTGCATATCTTGAGTGCCTTCTCTCTAAGTGTCAGTGCCTTTAACCGCTTGTTGTTGCTCGTCTGTTGAACTAAGCCAATTTCCCTTGTGCATTGGCTCCAGATTGCTTTGAGTTCCACCATCAGTTTGATACTCTTTGGTAACCACAGTTAGTATTTCAGACAACTGAGAAAATGAAAGTTCTCTATAGAAGTGTCATAGTCTCTTCTTGCTTCTGAATAACCTTAGAATCAAGGCAGCTACTTGTATGGTGCTACCATTCTTGGTAATATGCACATTGGAATGTTGCATCATTACTCATTTGAATTCGCAGGTCAGACATCAACTCTCACTCTGGGATTGCATTACCTCCTGGTCTTGTTTATTCTGATTGTAGTTTGTTTCTGGGCTGATAGTGGAGGGCTTGAACCTTCTCAGCATTGAATTGCATGTAATTTTTCTCAACCCTCTTGTATGTTGTATTCAGGTATTTCTGCAAGTTTATGATGACATTAGGGTCCTTCATCGCTTGTTATACTTTCGTATCGTAAATAGTATAGCTGGTGATTGTGGCTGACTATATGGCTGGGGGAGGGCATGTTTGAAACAGCAGTGGTTTCAGTACAATTCCCTGAGGGACTCTGCTGAAAATTGACTTCTCCCCAGAGAAAACTTTGTTGCTTGCAACTGTCTGGCTTTTTTTTTTTTTTTGTCTTTGAAACTGTGATGCAACCACTCCTCCTAGTTCTCCAGTGATATGAAGCTCACACTGTAACCTGTCCTTTGATCAGCTTTGAAGGCCATAAAGAAGTTGAGATATATCGCATCCACATTTCTATGGTTGAGCTGTTGTTTCAATATCCAGAGACAGAAGCCATGCTGTGTGTGTCTGCAAGCAATTTATTTGAGGAATGTACCCAGCCTTCTGATGATGTGTTCCATGGCTGCTAACATGTGAAGTCAGAGAGATAGGCCTTTAATTTTGAAATGGATAGGGCATGTATTTTCTTTGAACATTTTGGGGTGCTTATCACATGCAAGAATCCTTTGGAAAAGTATCTGCAGTGGTTTTGTATGTCTATAAATAAATGAAAAGCTAGATAACTATCTTGGCTCATTGCCGAGGTTAAGGTCATCTCATCAGTGGCTAATCTTACATGTTCCTCCAGTATATTGATGTAATTGATGGTTGCCTCTTTCCCATGTGGCTCTGCAGCATCAAAGGACTCATGAGGCTTACTTATGCACTTTCCCCGTGAAGACACTTTGGGATTGTTTATTTAGTACTTAGCCACCTGTTGGTCAAACGGAATCTTAGGTAAATTTTCTGCAGTTGGAGCCTTTTCTGTCACTTGTTTCCAAGCACATTACTATTTCTCTGTGGCCAGATATATTTTAGTAGACCTTTGGAAATGAATGACACCACTTGTGTGACAGTGACTCTCATTTACAACAGTCATGTAATGATGTCAAACAAGACACATGTGTTTATGTTGCAAACAAGTGATATCATAGGACGGTGTTGTTTGTTTCCAGTTCTCTGTGTAGCCTTGCCTTGGCTGTTTGTTGTTCAGTAGATTGTGAGATTGTTATTTTGTTTGGAAATAAGTTGTTGGTATCAGGAAGAGGATCCAACCGTAGAAAGTGCTGCCCCAGCATGCTTTTGTTTGAGAAAGTGAATCGGATGCTGGTGGTGACCTACTGCTTAACTCTTTATCCAGCCCAAATATTCAACATGTTTTATATTAAAATTATCCATATCTAGCCTCTCACACTTAGCCTACATTGACATTCTAAAGATGAAAAAAAAAAAAACTCACATCACTGAAACCTCAAAGCTTTAAAGATGATGCATGATTAATTCAAAACAATTTGAGTGAAAAAGCATTGCATATAACAGAATAATCTGGAGATTGAAAGGTTACAGAAGAATCTGTTGAAGAGTTGCAGAAAACTTTTCAGAACTTACAAAAGAGCACAAAATCGGATTCTTGCATTTGTAGAAGACCCACTGATGATTTGAAACCCTTGCATTGCTCAGAAGCTTTCTGTTTACCATCATTTCTAAGTAAAGTTGGCAATGTCTAGGGCAGATGTATAGTTTCTAGAGAAAAGAAGGGGAGTAATTAAAAATGTTGTTAGCTTTTTAGCAAAGAGATTTCATTTTTGTGTGGAAGTTGCACCATACAGTGCAGCTGAAGAGTGCAGTTATGCATGGGATTGAAGAATGTAGAATAAGCAGCAGTGGGGAAGCAGAACCGAAAGAAGCATGATGAATTCATTCTCCTCATCATTTAACGTCTGCGTTTCATGCTGGCATGGGCTCGATGGTTTGAGAAGAGCAGGCAAGCCAGAGGATTGTTCCCATCTCTATTGTCTCACTTTGGAATGGTTTCTGTGGCCAGATGCCCTTAAACAGAATGGGCAGGGAGAGGATTTGTGTCAGGTGGTGTGAGATTAGAAGAACAACAGAGGAATAGTCTTGTGGGGAGAACTGTCTTGAAGGGTTCAGCTGAACAAATCAGCCCCAGTACTTCTTTTTTCTTTAAACCTATTCCCTTCCCAGTCTCTTTTTGCTGAACACTTAACGCAAACCAACACCAATTATCAGTTGGTGCTGGGTGGGTGTACACACACACATACACACACACACACACACACTCAATAGTTTGTCCCTCAATCTGACGATAGTTTAGATGCAAAAGAAAATCCAAAAATAAGAGGTGGTGGAAAGAAAACAGAAGATGGCTTTTTTTGTTTTGCTGTGGCTGAGTTGACTTGTTCTGGCAGAGAAGTATTTGTCACAGGCCACACATCATGCTCACTGGTCCTGGAGTTCATCTGCTCATTTCTAAGCCTCCTCTGATACTTTCTGAAAGTTGTAAAGATTCCAACAGCTTTAAACTCCTGCTGTTAGCTTCAGTCCTCGTGTAAACGACCAGGCAAAATCACTCTGGCAGTCACTCAACGTTGCTTTTGATGCATCTTTGAAATTTTTATGTGGTGTACCAACATGGTGATGTGCATGTGTAACCTTAGAGTGCAAGATTGCCTTTGGTAGATATTCTGTGACCATGTTCAGCCCAACATGGCTGGATTTGCTCAAAAGCTTAGCAAACAACCCAGGAGCTTTTCCACGAGAGACTCTGTAATGGCTACTTCATGCTTATAATCTTTCTAAGGAAGATTCTAAACATGATATGAGAGGATTGGGAATGATAAAGCTTTTAAGCATGCGTTTGGTTTGATGTCCATGTTTTTATGTCATACAGGAGATGTGGAAAGATGACAGCATTGTATATGCAATGGTTTTGGAAATTCCAGACCTGGAAACAATGTCTGGAATCTAGAGGCCTCAGAGTTAATCTAACAAAGACCAAAGTGCTAGTAAGCAGTAAGACTGTCAAACCCCTAGTCACTTTGGGCAGATGGCCCTGTGCTGTTTGCGGGAGCGGTGTTGGTAGTAACTCCATCAGGTGCTCCCAATGTAAGCTGTGGTCACACAAGAGATGCACCAACATCAAAGGAAGGTTGATGCAGAATGTAAACTTTGTGGTAGATGTGCAGGTACAATTTCTTCAGGCAGTTTTCAGGTAATGGAACCAATCTCCTGCCAAGGTGGGAATTTAGTTGTAGTTGATAGCTTCTCTTATCTTGGTGACAAGATCAGCAGTTCCAAAAGTGTAGTGGATAGAATAAAAATAGGCTGGTCAAAGTTCAGAGAGCTCCTTCCCCTGCTGGCATCGAAAGGCCTCTCCCTAAGAGTGAAAGGCAGACTGTATGATGCCTGCGTACGTACTGCCATGCTTCACGGTTGTGAGGCATGGGCTGTGACTGCTGAGGATACACGTAGACTTGAGAGAAATGAAGGCAGTATGCTTCGGTGGATGTGCAATGTACGCTCCTATGAACAAAGTGTGAGCTCATTAACAGAAAAGCTAGGTATAAGAGGCATTGGATGTAGTGTGCAAGAAAGGCGACTGGGCTGGTATGGGCATATAATGCGTATGGAAGATAATAGCAGTGTAAAGAAGTGCCAATCTCTGGAAGTTGTAGGGTCTCAGAGCAAAGGCAGACCTAGAAATACATGGAGTGAAGTGGTGAGGTCAGACCTTTGGGTCACATTGCTGTACTTGAGAGGACACATTGTGCTTAGCATGTGATCCTCACCACTGGGTACAGATAGGCTCCCCTCAAGTCACGTATTATGCTGGTTCTCTCAGTACTGTGTAGAAACACCTAATGGGGTGTGGTGAAGATTGCGGTCGCAATAGTCCTACGGCAATTGGGGTGGCTCCTGTGTTGGTGGCACATAAAAATCACTACATATTCAGGGCACAGTTGGTTCCATGTTAGTGAGCCTGTGTTATTTCCACACAGTTGGCACACGTGTAGGTGGCACGTAAAATCACCAAAATTCCCTGTGTCACGCGAATAGCACACGTGTGGGTAGCATGTAAAATCACCCCCATACTCTCAGAGTGGTTGGCATTAGGAAGGGCATCCAGCTGTAGAAACCAAGCCAAACCAGACGGGGCTCAGTCTGGCCCACCAGCCTGCCAGTCCCAGTTGAAAACGTCCAACCCATGCCTGCATGGACAACAGATGCTAAATGATGATGATGCACTTTCCTTGCCAATAAGGGATGGCATATCAACATCAATGTTGGTATTTTAGGACAATGCATTTTCCAGTTTCATCTCACTTTTATTCCAGGATACATTGCGCATATTCTGGAATTGTTTGATGCAATATTTCTATTTATGCTTTGTTGATAGAGAAGCCAGAGTTGTTGCCAACCCTGAAGAGTTATTGACACATGGTTGCAATGGTGGGCTTATCTTGTTCAAGCAATCCACATTCATCTCCGAATAGCAGTTCACAGACACTTTGATACTTTGGTTTTGCTTGCAATCTGTCAAGATTGAGCAATTTGCTGTCTTTTCCGTAGCTAATGTTAATTCCAAGTGATGGCAGAAGCATTATAGTGAAGAAAGTAGATGATCTGATGCAACCCTGTGTCATACCATGTGTGACAGAAAATGGTATTTATAAGTTTCCATTGCTCACCAGTATGCCGTCATGGGACTGGTGCACCTTGCTCATAAACATGGACGACATGCAACCATTAGCCAGGATTTTTCACAAACCTCTATAACACACTGAGATCGACAAAGGTATACATGGATTTGTTCTACTCTCTACACTTCTGGTACCATCTTGTTGCAAAGACCATATCAGCAGTACCATTTTCATAATGAAAGGTTTATTGGCTTCCTAGTCAAATATTGTTGGTGATAAGATAGTGAATTAGGGAACTCTGGAGTATTTTTACTAACAATTGACAAGAGGGAGCTACTTCTATGATTACCACATGATCACCTGTCACTTTTGTTCTTATCCAGGTGAATAATTGTAGCATCCTGGAATTGTTAGGGAATGTTACCTGAAATAGCTACATTTTTCATCACCATTGGCACATATTTCTGTAGGAATTGAATCTGTGTTTGGTTTTTATGAAAAAACAATAACCTAATAGTTTCATTGGCTTGAAGAAGGGTGGGATCTACATTAAGGCTGTATCAAAGGTAAACTGCTCTAGATTGTTAGTAGGTTCTTCATTTCTGCTGGTCTGTTCAGAACATTTTGGAAGTTCAGATCATCTTTCATGTTGTGCTTCTTGGATTGTGATACATGCATTTCAATCTGATGTGGAGATGGGCCGTAGATTACTCAAAGGCTTTCAAAACATTTCTGTGTATTATTTGTATCGTCATTCTTCTAAGACATTTTGAAACGATGGTTTTAGACTCCCTGCCTTCCGCTTACTCTGAGGAGTATCTCTGGTTTTTAAATTCTACCCTCACTGCAATAACAGGGATCCACTGTTCGGTGCCACATTAAATTTCACACATAGATCTTGCTGTGTTCACTTAGATTGTACCTGCTTCAGCATATGGTAGTGTCTGGAATAAAGTTGCATCTCAGATATATTGCATATTGCTGGAATGCAAAAGTTTAGTCTTGGTTATAAAGATTTGTTTTTCACACGCTTTCTTAAAGGAAGAGCCTGCTCCATAGTGTGACCAGTGTCATTGAAGTCACCGAACAAGAATCAATGATCTGAAATTGACATGGATGACCATGTGGATTCAAGATCATGGTCATGATGGGAATGGACTCCTCTTTGTGGAATTCTCAACAGGATTCTGTTAATTCCAGTTGCGCAGCCAAAGAACTTCTCATAGCAAAAGCCAACACTGTTTAACTTGGCTTCTGTATTTCTTTATCCTACCAGAAGAATGTATAGCCAACCCGTATCGTTTTATTCAGACCCTCATTAAGTGCAGCTATGTCTAGGTCCAAGAGCAACCAATGACCAATGCTTGCTGTAAATCAGTCAAGATTGGATGAAGTGTGCTTTATCTATTGAGGGCATCTATTTGTGCTCCTTCCTCATATGGGAAGAGCAGTGCTCCTCTTTGTAGGTATCACTATAGAGCACCATAGAAGGGAGACTAGCATAGCTTGACAACGGTGAAATATTTTTTGTCTGATTGTTTTCATGTCAAAATACATTTTTTTCTGTGGAAATTATCATTAAAGTTTTCTGGATATGAACTTTCTTCTCATCTAGTTCTGATCAAAATCTGATACTTCTGTGCAGCATGCCAGAGTCCTTCAATCACTTCAGTATTTCCATCCATTCACAGAGTTTATCCCTTTTTCGTCTTTGTATTTTCGACTGCTGAACAGTAGCTCCTGATCTAGTTCAGTATACTAGATTGCTACAACTCGACTAGTGTTGAGAATTATAGTCATGAAGAGAAATTTTGGTATAAAAATCAATGGAGCACATCGTGTGGGAATGCTCTTTGCTGGGAGGTGGGTAGATAAGGTTTTAGAGGTAGTTAGGGTATGTGATAGGATCCTCAAGTCCAGGCTAATTCTGCAGGGTTGTGTTGTTACAGTCATATCGGCATATGCTCTACATGCTGGCCTAAAACATGAGCAGAAAGATCGCTTCTACCACATGCTCACGCAGACCGCTGTAAAGACTGATGCCAATGACTGTGTCATCGTAGCCGGTGACATCAATGGGCACATTGGAAGGCAGCTCAGCATCTTCAGTGGAGTCCATGGCAGACATTGTTTTGGTAAACGAAATGAGGAGGGTACCAGACTACTGGAGTTTTGTGATGTAAACTATCTACTGAAAAGAAACCAATCAACCACTTGATAACTTATTTGGTAGTCAGGTAACCATGCCAGCAGATAGACTATATCCTCACTAGACAGAGAGATGCTCAACTGCTACTTTGTGCTAAGACTTTCCCAGGGGAAGAGTGTACCCCTCCCCCCTCCAGCATGGGCTTTTTGTTAGCGACCTCCTCCTCCAGGCCAGACGGACTCCCAGGTGCCAACCAATCTGGAGAAGAAGGGTTTGGAAGTTGACTGACCCTGCCGTCGGCGAAAGATTGCGGGACAATACTAGATGAGAAATTTGTGAAGAGAGAGGAGGAGCTACAGGTGTGCAATATAGAGGGAAAATGGGGGTTCCTACGTGATAGCTTATTCAATGCCACAGACCAGGTCTGTGGCTGGAGCAAGATCCTGTCCCATCCTAAGGTGACATGGTGGTTGAAGGACAA
>JACXVO010009852.1:449890-460118 GCA_015501135.1 Hapalochlaena maculosa
TATATATATATATATATATATATATATATATATATTGTTATCGTTTAATGTCCACTTTCTATGCAGGCATACTTTGGACGATTTGGTAGAGGCTAACATACTGTGGGCTACGTCTTACTTTGCTTGATTTCTGTGCACAGACACCCTTCTTAATTGCACCGCTTAATATCTTGGACTGAGTACTTTTGTGTAACGCTGCATGATAGCATAGTTGCCACGCCTCAAACAATGAACCAGAGTTTCTAAATATAACTGACCTCTCACATCCCTACTGGCTTTTCTAAATTGTCGAGGCAATTATCCTTGACTGTCTCTGATTCTTCGGCAAGACTGGCTTGTTATAAGCAATGGCGTCGACGCAACGCGCGGAAACACATTTATCTGTGAGCCACGGTCATGTGACTATGCTAGAACACCGGTTTGCTGAACGTTACTGAAACACTTGGTTACTTGACCGGTGTTCTTAGGTGGCAATCTTGACAGCGCCGCTACAATTTGCAATCATTTTAAGCGATCATTTTGAATTTGACAGAGATAAGATCCATAAAAGACATGTTCATATTTTCATGATTCTATGCTGGTTCTTGGTGCAAGATGACTGGAAACCTGGGGCCAACCAAAACTATTCCCAATTGGGCCCTGCACAACCTATGGCCGGTCCTGGATGAACCTGAATCCTTTTACTTATCTTTAAAGAACTGAAGGACTGCTGTAATAAATGTGTTGGTCTGAGAGGGGAATAGGTAAAAAAAAAACTACATTTAACCGATCGTTTTGTCTCTTCTTTTCAAATCCAAGAACTCTTGAGTACCCCTGTTGTGTGTGTACGTATATAAATAGACAGATAATTACATGCACCAACATACGCATATGTAAATATATAGAGTTTCTTAATATGATGGCTTAAAATATCGACTTCGCAATCTTGACGTCTCTTTTTTATTTCTTCAGTCGGCGCTGTTTATTATATTCATTAAAAGCCGTTCAATATTACATGTGTTCCACTCATATTTCAAGAATGGCATTGGATAAATGAAAACTGTTCTGAATCCTTGAGAATGTCTTGAACCAAGAACACAACTGTGCAACCTTGTTAGATATAACCAATCGCACCTTGTTTCGTGTCCCAGTCGCTCGAAGATGAGGATCTAGCTGTTTCATAAAACATATCTCTTCAATTAACGTTCGCGTGACTAAGAATTTCGCAGATACATGTGACTTTTTATGCAGTACTATTGTGGCATACGAGTGTCAGGCGTTTGCTTCTTGAGATTATAGAAGCAGTGCATCCAATGGGCTTCGTACATTTCTTTGTGTTCAGTGCACGATACAACGGTTCAAACTGAACGAAATATGAATTAAAATTCTCAGAACTGACGCATATGCAGGATCGAACACGAAACCACATCTTTACGAATATAATCAGTTACCAATCGACACAACAATAATAATCAGTTTGTGAGTGCATTAGAAGCATATTACTACTTTTAGCGTATGGCTATAAAGATTTTTTCATATATTCAGTTGTATTAATGGGTCTCTTCAGATTTCTTAATTGCGAAGGAATTATCAGCGGAGTTTTTTAATTGGTTTTACTGGTTATGCTTCATTCTCAGACCAAACTGTTCGATGAATGGTGAAGCAGGAATTTTCTTTATATATTTTCTGCATTATAAACTACACCTGCCCAAACAACTAATTGTGTTTTTCTTTACGTCATTTCTGCATAGAACTCGGCTAAATTTGTAGAAATTCACTTCGAAATCTGTTTCCAAGCGGGTTTGCTGAAAATGAACGCACCTCTTCTCTGAAATTTTAATAAATATGATTCTTTTTTTATTTTTAATATCACAAACGCTCCAACTAATCAGTGCCGTTCTGTAACGCCAACTTGCACATATTTAACAGACATATAAACTCTATTGAACGTGTGTATATCAAACTGGCCCCACCTACTATTTACAATTATTTGAACAAATATCCGACTAAAATATACTAACTCAGTGCAGCGCAAATTTTCTTCACTTGCAACATACTATATATTCTTCAGCTGCGCACCAGAGCTAAGAGTATAGGTAACATTTGACATCGTCTTGTGGAGAACTGTACTAATTACTAGGCAAGTAGATGTCCTAGATTTTTTTTCAATAGGAAACTTCGAATAATTTAGACTTTAAGTAGGGTGGCTGTCATGGCAAGAATATTCTTTTTTAATCAAGGGAAAAGGCCTAAAATTTTGGGGGAGGGGGTCAGTTGATTAGATGTAAAACAGGCGAAATACCTCTAAGCATTTCGCCCGACGGGCTAACATTTCTTTTTATTTATTATGTACAACCTTCGACCCTGAAGGAATGAAAGTCAAACTCGGCGGAATTTGAACTCAGAATGTAACAGCAGACGAAATACCGCTAAGCATTTCGCTCAACGTCTTAACATTTCTACCAGCACACCACCTTATCGTACACTAGCAGTATCGCCCGGCCTTGCTCGGGGTTTTAAATAGCTATTGCATGAAAATAAAAAGCTGAGATAAATTTAAACTTAACCTACCGCAAAACGTCAATCGATGTTCCATAAGTAGTTACGAAATAAAGGAGTTTTTGCTTGACCTAAGCAATCATCTTTCGTCTGAGTTACTTTCCTTGATATCTAATGATTTATTTCCTTTCGCTGACGCCATTGTTATTAAATGCGTAATACAATTATGTATACAAAGAAGAGTTTATAGATTTTTGCTCTTCTTTTAAGTCGATTTGAATAAAAATGGTCTCGTTGGAAAGCGACGCTCTTAAAATATAGGTGAGGCTTTTTTTAGGAAATCGAGCCACACGATTAAGAGGAGTTCTGCCGCGTACGCATACACACAGCCTCTCTTTATATATATAATAGATCATACTTAACACTCAACTACCAATATGAAAGCAGTTTTGGTACAATCTTGGCAGACGCATCTTATACCCAATTTTTCAGTGATAATGTGCAGAATCGAACTGTAACTAACGTGCGCACCTTCTGATAACACACAAATTGTGATTCGCCAGTTTTCCTTCACAAGTTCCACAACTTCAAGAACGCCTACAATGTTCTTCTCGGTCCTCTCCCAGAACGTTCGTCACAATCAGCATTTTTTCAGTCATTTTTAAACATCTAAGCCAATCGTACACGTGTGAGTCTCCCACACTCCATTCCATACAGTTTCTACAAATTTATGTAGTCCTATCAACGCGTATCATTAAGGTTTTGGCAAAAATTTAATCGAGATTTTCTTATCAACTTTCTCTTTCATAGTTAATTCAGTGGTAAAACTAAATCCCGCAAGGCTTTTACTGTCACGCTGTACTATATTCTGCCGAAACATTTGTTCTTGCGTTAAATATGACGCAATAAATTCTATTAAATTTGGTTCGGGTTGGGGTAAAATAAAATTCAGCAGCATCGAAACCTTTCAAGATCATATTGTTACTTTCGTAAATCCATCACAATACATTCTAGTTTTGCGTTTGTTATTCGGTGTTTTTCTCTCTCCGTTTATCGGTTCTTCTTATATTTATTTTTGCATCCACCGTTCATTTTCAAATGTTATTATCTCACTCAATATAATTCAAGAGAATTTCTAATAATTTACGGGAATCAAGCGAGAGAATTGAAACAATATATATTTCGACGTGAATCAGCATTGCATCATCTCTTTCCCCCACCCGCTATTCCTCTCTGTGCAAATCCATTTATCCTCATTTTCGCACAAATGCCAGCTGGGATTTGTCAGAGGTAATATTAACGCCGACAAAATACTCCAGTTGAAACGAATACCACATTTTGAAATTGCTATGTATACAGAGAACTTAAAGGGCTATATACGTTACTCAAACAATTTCACCAAATAAAGTTTAGAATGTCAAGTCAATTAAATCGTGGAGAATCTACCAAGAAAACATTTTATGTAATGAAAGCAGAGAGGAAACTGTCAGTTGTCTTCGGAAATGGTTTAACATTACTTTCTAGAGGACAACGTGCTAGTTTTTGTACATCTGCACATAAGCAGCAGTGACAGCGTGCAGGAAGCTTAATCTCAAAAGTGAGCCTGAAGAGAGAGATTTTATACAAAAATATTTTACTCATTTCGACATTTGGCTGATTACATTTTTTAAAATTAGAATTTGTCAATAAGCTAATAAGTTCACGATTTATTTTGATTACGAATGAAAACTCCAGTAAATTTCTATTCTTTATATTGTCTGAATACACTTCAAAGCAATTATGAAACATCTACAAGATTATACGACCCGATAGTAATAGCAATCGATTCTTTTGCTTCTCTTCATTTCTATCTCCTTTTCTACTCTCTCTCTCTTCGTCTCTCTTTTTCTCTCCCTCCTTCCCTCTAATTCCACCTCTCATTCTTCTCCTCTCTCTGTTTCTCTCCATTTCTCCTAAATCGATGATGTTATATAACAGTTGATCTTCCCCCCTCCTCCGCCAGGGTTCTTCTCTTACGGATAAGCAGAAACTAGATTGAACTCATGAATACAATTTTAAGTCTTTAAAATCGATTCCAAATTTATTGAAACAATGTCGCATTTACATAGGAGAGGGAGTAATGTGAAGAGAGGGAGTGGGAAGGGGAAGGGATCATAACGAAGAGAAAAGCTTATTCCCACCCACGCAAAAAAAAATCCAAATGAATATATAAAATCGTTGAAGAATATTGCCTACCTTATTCATTATAGCAAACCTGAATTTATTTCTTCATCTCCTAATTGGTTTCAACATTTGGTACAACGCCGGCAATTTAAGGTTATCTGACAAGTCGCTTACATCTACGCCAGCGATCAACCGATGCTTGCTTTATCGAAACCGAAAGGATCAAAGGCAGAATTTGAAAGTAAAGATAGACTAAATATCGCATTAGTGATTGTGTGGTAAGTAGCTCGCTTACTTTAAAGCTGCGTTATTGGTCGTCTCGTTTTTGTACTGTTCGAACGTGTTTTATCAACTGCTGGCAAGGTATTGTCTCCATTTATATTGTACTGTGTAATGCCGGTTTTTCGAGCATTTTGTTTAATATTTTTGCTCGTTACATGAAACTGCGAACATTTAAACAAGCTATATTAAATGAGGCTATGGAAAGAAATAACCAAAGGGCTTACCTTATTTTCCCTTAACTGGGGACGTAGGAGCTGATAGAGTTTATTTCATAAGCGAACTCGAAAATTCTGAAATATTGCTAATGTCGTCCGAAGGTACATTTTTCAGTTGGTTAAAGAGTTCTTCCCCTATTGAACCATATCTCAATGGATAATTGTTATGGAGAAGATTAACTTCTGCCGTGTGATATGGAAAAAAAATAACTTCTCTATAGATTTATTTTGGGGGTTGAATTCAACGAGTCATTTTTTTATGATCTATTTTTTCTATCTTCTTTCTCTCAGGCTCTTCCCCTTTCAATTTACTCGGGGAAGCTCAATCTATATGTATATATAAATATATGTATATGTATACATTACGCTGAAGTAGCGTCCGTCCGTTGTAACAAGGTAAAACCTTCCATGCAGGAAATCCAACAATGTTACTAACTCTTGAAAAGTAAAGGTGGGGACGTCTTTGTTTCCCCCGTAAAGGAAATAGTGACCTCAAGGAAAAACAAAGCGATTATATACAAGATATATAACATAGAAAAAGGCAAGCTGAATTTGTTGACATCAACGATATTGAAAAGCGTCTGGCCTCGGTGAAGAAGGGCGTTACGTTCTTCAAACGGGGCTTTAATTATGCCACGGTTGAAGTTGGTTCTCGTGGGCTGAGAAAGCCCGAGAATGTTTGGATAAAGCTTTGAGAAGAGAAGAAGTGGTTCTCCTTCTAACCTACATGAAACGCGCACATCCCGTGTTAGGGTAGATGAAATACCACCTGAAGCTGAAGATCATTGGATGATGGCGGCTCTGTGCTGCGGCAAAGATAACAAGACTAACAACTTGCAAATCTGCATGTACACAGCTGAGAACAGGAAGGAGACGCCTCTGGAGACCCTGATCCAAGCAACTCCGGAAGTTCTCGAAGAACTTCCGGATAGATTGTTTATAAGTGTGGAAGCTGTCTTCAAAGTATATGTTGAGGGTAGAAAGCCGAGATGCTTCCGGTGTAGTGTAAAAGTGCACGTTCGTGCCCAGTGTAAACGAATAAAAGATTCGTATAAAGAACGAAAAGCTCCATCCAAGCGGACATTAAACCCATAACAGAAAGAGTCCTCAACATCATGCATGCGCAAATTCCAACAGTAGTAGAAAGTCTCAAACCCTTGCAGACACAGGCTCCCACATTAATAAAAGCTCCCACCTCTTCACCTATACCTGTCTTATCTACATCGAAAGCATCCGATCCTGCCCAATACATAAGATTGGTAATGTCCCTTCAACACCAAAAAAGACCCAACCCACACATACACCTACATCTTCACCCAAAGATCCCTTGCCCCACCTGTCGTCGAACCTCCATCAGATTGTGCACTGGAGGTTGAAACCGAAGGTTTTACTAAATCGAAAGAAGAAGACGCCTAGGTATTTGACCGACCCTTCCCCCCCCAAAGAAATTAAAGGAACATGGAAAAAATGTAAAAGGTCAGTACCATATAGGGTACTGATCACATTTAACTCCAAAGAACAATACCTAGACAGGATTATTCCGGCGCGCTGTAAGGGGAACTTATACCCATCCCACCGCCATTACGAGTGGAGATATGGATCGATCAGCGCTCAGCTTTTCGAGTCATATGAAGAAAATGCGACCAACACATATTCGGTAATTGCCTCATTTTCCACCCGAGCTGGAGAAAAAGAATCGGTCAGCACCAACGTCTCCGAAGAAGTTAAGGTAATCCTACACTTTTTACCAATCAATGTCGCTTAACGTTGTGTTTCATTATACGTGGGTTAGGGTCGAAGTGGAAGCAGGCGTGTCTTCTCGACGACCTCAGAGCCTACGATATACATGTGATGGTTGCTAGGGAGACTAAGCTGGACACCCTACAAGCTTTTTCACAACTCTTGACTGTCTACGATAAAATCATGTCTCCATGTCGGTCAGGTGGGAAAGGTGGTATAGTAGTGTCGTTCTGTAAAAGCTTGGCACTGCAGATTCGTACAATGTTTGTTGATCCAGAGGGTAGGCTGTCCGTACTTGAAGTGACGTACAGCGGTATATCTTTCAGTTTGGTTGGTTTCTATGCACTGAATGAGGGAACTGAACACGTTGGGCTCCTCAAACGCTTAGTGCCTTTCTTTGTAACATTAAATACATTAGTTGTGCCGGGAAACTTTAATACTATCCTGGACGGGTGACTGAATAATGTTGGCTCGGCTGGTAGGAGAAGTGTCTCACGTTTCAGATGAGTCACTTGGATGTCCCAGTGTGGACCTGGATAAATGGTGATGGGTCGATCTGCGCTTACCTAGAGAGGGTTACCTAGAGAGGGTTACTAATAGTGATCGAGTTATGTCTACGTTAATTGTCCACAGCTTATTCAAACTGCTAAATCTGAACATAAAATCTTCAAGTGAAAAATGGACATAGATAAGTCTTATAGACATGGAATCTTATAGACATGGAGTCTTATAGATATGTTACTGGAAGTTGAATAAGTCTATTTTGACTTGTGTGATATTCCGCAACTAGATTTAGGAATTAGTGATGAGGTCAAAGTTAGGCAGCGTGTTAATCAATCGCTTGTGGCTTGATCTCAAAAGAGCCATTCGTTTTAAGTCTAATATGTTTAGTAAACCAACAAGTGTAGACAACAAGTGTAGACACGGCCAGAATAGAAGCGTCACTAATTAAGAAACTAGAAGAGGCTTTCAAACTAGGTTCTGCACATCAGATCTCAGCAGCGAGGGAGGCGTTAAATCACAACCTCAAAGTCAAGCATGATGGTTGAAGAGTTCCTGTTATAGAACGTGCGAAGTGGCCAAGAGGGAATTCAGGCTGCCGGATGGGCCTGAGTGTTTGGATCCAAACGCGGCAGTGGTGCAGTGTTACGGTCTTTGGTTAATTCCGACGAACCTTTGATTTCAGGATAAGACGGGATGTGCGAAGCCCTTTAAGAGCATTTTGCAAAACTGTTCGGGCTGGGTAGGACGCTAGACCATGGTCAAGTCATTCAGGACTTCATGGCTGATGGCCCATGTCTCTCGACACGTGTGACGGTGTGTTGTGAATGGCAGATCACAGCGGAAGAGCTAATCGAGGTGCTTGGCGACTACCATGAGCAGAAGTCGTGGGGTTACGACAGTTTACCCAATTAATTCTATAGTAGTATGCCCGTATTATTCGTGCACCTTTTGACCAGAGTCTATACCATATGGCACCAGAATGGGAATATTCCCAAACGTGTGAGCCGGGATGTAATAACGCTGATCAAAAAGGACCCGGACAAGAGCGATAAAATAAGATATTTAAGACCCATAACTCTGTTAAATACTGATTTAAAAAATCTGGCCAAGGTGTTGGCAAAGAGGTTGGCACGTGTCCTGCGAGGACTTGTAAGGGAAGCTCAGACTTGTGCTATCCCAACCAGATGCATACACAACAATCTCCGCCTTGTACGCTACTCCTTAGAGAGGGTCGGGCAAACTTCTGGCAAGGATGGGACACTGGAACATTTAGACCAGTCTAAAGCTTTTGATAATGTAAATCAGGAGGATCTGTTGGCGTTCCTGGAAGCGGCAGTGTTGAGCCTGAACGTCCGAAGCTGAATTACTGCAATGTAAAGTGGCATCGAATCTATCGTTCGAATGAATGGCTTCTTTTCGAAGCATTTCAGGACAGAGCGTTGGGTGCGCTAGGTTTGATCCCTAACTTCAACTTCGTGTCTGATGAAGGGCAGCTACCTCGTGTAGAAAACGCCATCAAAGGATATGAAGAGATGGTATGAGCAAAGGCTAACTTGGAAAAGTTAGTTGACTTGCAACTCGGCACCTAGTGGGGCAAGTCGATGCCGTCATATAACCTTGAGGGGCGCCGGACGGAGGATCCGGTTAAATTGCTAGGGCTCTTGTTCGGTCCAGACCTAAAGATAGAGAAAAATTGGAGCGAGGTGACGGTCAAGGTGGCTGCTGTAGTGCAAATTTAGTTTGAACGATAGGTGTTCCCGATTGCGAAGGCAGAAGTGGGATGGACGTTTATCGCACCCATTACCACGTACCGCATGATCGTCGCTCTTTGCCCCGATTCGATGCTAAACAAGTTGGTGCAAATCATCTTTCGATTCTTGTGGAATGGAGAGAAGCAACATTTGATGAGCTCTATCTGTTGTTAAATGACGCTAAAGGGTGGGCTAGGGATGACATGGCAGAAGATGCGTGAAAACGCATTAATGTTGAGGCACTTCTGGCTCAACAGGTTCGGGATAATTTATCAAGATACGTATGGCCGTCTCTCCGGCGTGCACGAGGTGCGGAGGGGGGGCAGAGATTGTCTTGCACGCCTCCGTGGAGTGTTCGGAGATGAAATAATTGATAACTTATGCCGAACATGTACTGCCATCGATGGGAAGAGTACAACTATCTGCTGGATGCGTTATAAAATTGTGCCACCCACTTTGCTCCGTGAGGAAAGGTTGGCTTGTTTCATCTGTGTTGAAACCATATTGAAAGAGACGCGGTGAAAGAGGAGAAACAGTTATATGACGGCAGAGACTGATATTTCCTGCTGGGGGTTGACAAGCTTCTTTACTTACAACCTTCGTTGTAAGATCAGGAGCGCGAAGAAGTCCTTGCCGTTTTGTAAGTTTGTAAAACAATGGAAGAATGTAGTAAGACTGCTGCGCACGGAAGTGAGCACGTGAGCGGCATTGATAAAGTAGACAATGGAGGATAAGGCAGTTGACGTCGATATTTCCTCTCACACAGTGCCATATTATAAAATGTTTTATACAACATTTTTAAAACATAATTCGATTTTTATCCTTTTTCATAACCTATCACCATAACGTAATGCTACGCTCTATGTCTGTTTGTCCCTTGTTGTGTTCCTCGTATGTTTGAAAAGTCCCCTCTATGTACTGCCCTTAGTGGCAATGTTTTAAAGAAATAAAGTAGCTTGCTTACGAACCACATGGTTCCGGGTTGAGTCCCACTGCGTAACAATTTGGGCAAATGTCTTCTACTATAGCTATTGGGCCGAGCAAATTTTTGTGAGTTGAGTTGGTGGACGGAAACTGGAGGATGATTACCGTATA
>JACXVO010009861.1:274542-286543 GCA_015501135.1 Hapalochlaena maculosa
ACACACACACACACACACACACACACACACACATATATATTATCCCAAAGGGGTGACAATTTCAAAAGGAGCTATGGTTGGCCACTTGGAATAATGTACTCAGATACGTCTGAAGAGGAAAATGAAATCTTTAATCTATGATTGTTAGTCCAACAAGATAGATTTTGTCAGACTAACAATTATGGTTTTAGTTAGATGTACACACACTCTATTTCTGGTTTCAACCACTGGGCTGTGACTTTGCTGAACAGCTATCATAATAAGGGTTTCCCATAGCTTTTTATAAGTTATTTAGTAAATGTGGAAGCTTAATGTCATTGTTTTTATCTGTGTATCCATACTATGGTATAGATTCATCCAGGATTGTACACAAGTGAGTGCCTACATTCAATTTGAAATGCTCTGTACAAATCCCTTACAACTTGAAGGATTGTGTGTGTTTGTGTTAGAATTTACCAGTCATTAAAGTAATATCTTGGCGTCTCCCTGTCTTGTCATTGCATGATTATTGTAAATGAATGTCAATCATTTCCAGTATTCTGCAAAAACATGTCTGGCTCGAGGGAAATGTTATCTTGCTTGGAAACAAGTGAAGGTTGGCAACAGAAAGAGCATCCAGCTGTTCTGTCCAATCCAAACAAGCATAGAAAAGTAGATGTTAGAACTTTACAATGATAAAGTATGTCATTGGCTAACAACATGTCCAAAGGCCTCTGGCTAGTATCTATTAGTATCTAAGAAAATGTTTATCAGTTTTGTATATGGTCAATGGGGAAAGGGACATTTGAACAGCCATCTTTAATATGAATGCAGCTTTGTTATATAGACAGGGAATGGGGGAAGGGAAAGCCAGGAAAATACTATATCTGTATCCATTTTAGGAATAGCCATATTAGTAATTATGGCTAACAAATTGAAACCCTTTCAGCTGGTTCCCACCTACCCATCCCCTCACCCCTCAACTAATCTTGCTTTGTCAATAAATGGTACTGTGGTGGTGCATTGTGTTACAGTCATAGGTGTACTGATTTTGTTGTTGAACAACATAACATTGTCAGGTTGTCATTGGATAATATTAACGTACTTCTTCCCAGGTGGATTTTGTAGTTGTTGTTTGCCCTAGCTTGTCATTCTTCACTAAGCAAACCACTGTTATTGTCTACTTAAGACACTACACTATTAACTAGAATGGTACCCATCATATTGATAGATAATTCTGGGAATATACTTCATCTGGGTCATATCAGGTAATTACTGGAAATATAATAATTATAATTTTGCTTTAACACTTTTGTTAATGTAACAATGTTTTGAGATGCTCTGTGTTTCTTTCAATTAATTTTAAATATAACAAAGAATTTAGTAAAATAACTTCGTTATCATTTGGAACACAAATTGTGACTAAGGTTTGGTGGAAGAATTTGATTCAAAACTTATGAAAGCAAGGCATTTATACTACAGAACCAAAGCCATTTTCAGCCAGGTTGGTGACAAAAGGGTTAAGTTTAATGAGGAATGATTACTCATTTTCAAAATGTATCTGTTAAAGTGAATACAGCAATTTCTCATATGTGTATTTGTAATAAATGTATGTTATTAATAACAATAATGATGTTTAACTATCAATTTATGACAGATGAAACATTATTTTGACTCTTCCTACATTGGTAAAAGCATGTTCAATACATTACCTTATCGTGTGATAGGTAACACTATACACATTGTGTAGTAATCTAATAGCATAAAGAGTTAACTCCCATTTCTCCTATTTGAGACATTCAACAGAAATAAAAGGAAATGAATCCGATAATATCAGAGTTAACTCCCTTTGCGAGACGGTCAAACAGAGATACAGAGACACACTGTCAATTTTATTAAGAGCTAGCTTTTTAACTGTTTATAAAACCCATATATACCTTGTGTTTTATCACAACACAACACACAAGTAAAAGAAACTACAAAGTCTGGTGCATATCGAATTTTTGTCCTCTCTTCAGTCTTCTATTACTGCTACAGTTTCTGCTTTTCTCAAGTGCCTCCACCATTACAAACCCAATGAAACAAATATGTACCTCAATCCTTCTTCCTTGTTATAACCATGTCTCTCTGCTTGTGTTCCCATTCTGCCCATACTTATCCTCCAACCACTGATACATAAATTTCAAACTGAAGATCTGCTACCATTAACTATTCCTGCATTCCATGTCTTTTTGGTCAAGAAGGGGCTGAAAACATTCAGGTATTATTGCCCCCCTCCCCTAAAACAAGATACTGCTGACAGTATCTATGTTTTGCAAGGAATATCTGCTCCATCTTGAGAATCTAACTTACCATTCTAACCGATTCTATTTTAATATTAACATATTGGTAAATTTATGTAAACAGCAGTTCACTTAACTACAATAATGATTGTCCTGCACCTACTGACCTATTAGATCCTATTGTCCTGCCAGATAGAGGTCGAGATGGTTCTGGAAGAAATAGTATTAAGAAGACAATCCATCCTGGAGAGTGGACATGTAAGATGAAGAAGCTATAGAGTCTGGAAATGCAAACCTTCTCAGATGTCGGTCACTGGACTGTCTGTCCACACACCCCTCTATAGTTCTCAGTGAATTTGATGACTCTTGGCCGTCTTTTACAAATTCGACCCGCTTATTGTTGCAACGAAGAAATGACCACCACACCAGTTGAAGAGAGACTTTAAAAAAATAATTGCTACAGAGTAAGTTTTCTGGACCAAGGTTACAGTAAAATTCTTCTAATTTCTATTGGTGAAAGAGAGAGAAAGAGGCGGGGAGAGAGATGCCAACACTAGCCTTCCTGATCCACAATCCATAAAATCCAATGGTCGTTGAACCATTGATGATGTTGATAATATTGTAACATTATTATCACATCCTCATTGCTGTTTAGATTGTGAATATCGATTATTTGTACATGTCTAACAAAACATGTCTGCATTGCTTTCTTCTGAATTAACTTGTCAATATTCTCTTTCAGAACCCAGTGGACCAGCAGATATCACACTTATATGATATTGCCCAGTAGACAGAAAGATATCGCTATATAGAAGGCATTCTTCTAAAAATAATGGACCACCAGTCTATTCTCAACCAACGACTATGAAAGCTATTCTCTTCAATCTATTTCTCCATACGGTTCCAGTGTATTAAAAGACTCTCCTCTCCTCTTAACACTAGTTCTCTGAAATAATTAGATTCTATGTTGGCATTTCGCTGCTACCACTATTGTTGTAGTAGTCGATCATTTGAAATATGATTTCTTTTGATAAAACCCCAGTCTCTTCAGAAACTTGCCATTCTGTTATGCAATCGTACCCTAATCAGTCCTCTAATATTCCAGAAACAACTATGTACTCCCCTTCATTTGCACTGCCCAATGACATGGGGTCTCATTTACAGTACATCAAGCCTGCTGCCACCTTACCAAACAATTCCATACAAGAACAGACCCCTTACTTATATTCAAGTTTTCAACCACAGACTACAATTCAATATCCAACCACCAATAATTCGCTAGTTGATAACAGCAATTTTACTGTACTACACCAACCGTCAAGATCAGAACTACCGGTTTCAAATAACAATCTGATAAATGTATATTCAAATAGTGTTTCTCAGTCATTTTATAACCAGACATTACAGAGTGAAGAAAGTGTTAATCTAATGCGTGCTAGGCCTTCAGGTGGATTATTAAAAGAGTCACCTCCCAAAGATCGGATCTATGACAACTTATCCCATGCACATTCTAGTTCCAAACCCCACAAAAAGATAACAGAACTGAGTGATGAAGATTTGTCCTCAAGATTCCCATCTAGCCCTTTGATAAATTCCAAAATTAAGCCCTCATCATTGACTTTGTACTCTAGTATTTGCAAGTCGTTGTCGTCATCATCCTCGTCATCAGCTGTTGAAAACAAGAAGAGAAGGCATTCACGCTCACGTTCTCCTTCACCATCTTACTCCCGATCAAAGTCTCCTAGTTGCTACTCGAGATCCCGATCTAGAAGAAAGTCTTCGAAGAGATCTCGGTCTAAAAGCCCTTATTCGAAAGGGAGAGGTCACTTGGACAAACCCCGACACAGCTCTAAGTTGATTGAGAATGACAAGTCATCAAAGAGATCATCACGATCAAGGAGTCGAGAGAAGGACTACCCTAGGGAGACATCCCAAAGTGATAAGTAAGTAGATAACTAGTTACATCTCTTCATAGCAGCAGTTCTTCCTCTTGAACATTGCCAGGATCACATTCGACTAAGAATTCTATCTTTCTTCCTTTCTCTCTCTCTCTCTCCCACTCCTTCTATCTCTCACTACTTTTCTCACTCATGTCTAAGAGGTAGGCAGAGAGAGAAAGGAAGAGAGAGAGAGAGAGAGAGAGAGAGAGAGAAAGAGATAGAAAAAGAATTGGTACCATAATTTGGTTGAGCACCAAGTTTGTGACCTGACCATCAGTTAACCAATATCCTGGGACAAGCATGAAAATCATCTCTTCACCATGAACCCCTACCCACTCTTCCTGTGCAGTAAAACTAATTATACATTAAAAAAAAGTATCTGTAAATATCATTATTGAGAAAACATATTTTTTATGTGGTCTGTGTACTTGTGTGGGCAATAGTTGGTTGTGTATACCCCATCCTCATCATACATATACATAGAACTCAGATGGTTATGTCTTTAGCAGAGTAGAAATTGCTTTCATAAAGTGAAATTCAAACATAGCTGCATGCTCATGTGTAATGTAATGCTTTGTCCCAGAATGGCCGTGGTCCACTGATTATAACCAATGTATATATATATATATAGAGAGAGAGAGAGACTTTTTTTTCTTCTTTGTGGTTCAAAATTGTAAAAATGATAATCATCCCCTTGTGTTAGAGACGTGTAGAGTCTGGTATATGTTTAATCGTGCGTAAAGTAAACCGGGCTCCATATCTGTATCAAAGGTTTTGTTTACTCCCATGTTTGACTGGACACACCAGTGAATGAAGAAAAAATGACTGGTAATGGTTGAGTGGTGTGTGGTCTCTGATATCAATTGTTATCATATCCAGGAAGGTTTGTTTTATGATGCTCGAGAATTAAAATAGGTTTGTGTTGAAATAAGTTCTTTTTATTTAGAACTGCAGTGGAGTGATGCTAAATAATATAGAACTTCTTTGTAAAACAGAGGCTACAGTGTTGCAATCCATTTTTAACCATCAATGCTTTAATCAATGTGTTAATCTATATGTTGCTGCTGCTCGCTTTCATGTCTTGATTTCTTAAAAAAGTTAAAAAATGCTGTGGTATCCTCCAAGTCTCATTGTCAGAACAAATTGTTGCACTGCTATTGTTGGGGACTTTTGAATCCTTGCTCTGAATCATTTCTTTGTTGTTATTTTTGCTGTCACTGGACTCCCACTTCATACCTGATTGAGTACACATGATTAAAGACAGTCCATCTGTGACCAGATGCTTTGATTTCTCTTCAGTCAGAATACATCTTTATCTGTAATATTGAATGTGGCCTTTTTTTCTTTTTTCTTCTAAGATGAAGATTGTTGTTTGAGAGAATTTTGGCTGCCATTTCTTGTAAGTTGACATTGAGTATCTGTGTAGAGGCTCCCTCCTTATTTGTTTGAAGTGTTGTGGATGGGGAGATATCTGCACATTATATATTGTATTTGTTAAGGTGTAAAATATTACTCTTTTGCTTTTGGTTTCATTGCATTATGATTACACACACACACAAAATATATACACACATGCACTTATTTGTGTGTGTAGAGAGAGAGTTTTTGATGTGATGTACAGATATTGTTTATCTTGAATAATAAGGTAATCAGAATGTTGAATGATTATGTATTTATTTATATTTTTAGCGCTTTCTTCTCCGACACACACATATATGCTTGTGTATAAATTCTCAGCCAACCTGAACTTCACAATAAATTTGAGTCTATCAATGAATGTTCTTATTTTACTCTTACTATTTTAAAAATAATGTCCATAACTTAACGTATATGCATATATAACCACTTTGAAGTGAAAGATTAGTGTAAACAGAGGCGTAAAAATGAGAGTACTCGATGCCAAAGATAGAGTCCAAGTATAATTTGTTAAAGCTGAAGCTTGGAATTTTGTGACTGAACCAGGAAATTTTAAGATTCAGCTTCTGTAAGTGTGTGTGTCAAACAAAAACACTTTATAGTGTGTAGTTACGTTGAAGCTACACCCCTTTATGCTCAGGTCAACTTTGTTTTTCTCCTCTCATGAGTTATATATGTACACAGCATGGCTGCAGTGAAAGAAAGACAGACACACCCCTTGTGTGCTGGAGAATGCTAAAACAAGTGGGGTAAAGATAAGCATGGAGTAGTCTTCAGATGAATGAGAATTTATGTTGCAGTTATGGAATAGTCATTGATGGTTGTTTCAAACAAACCATAGCTAATGTAACCACATTCATTACATAACAAGGACCCATAATGTCATGGGTATATGGAATAGCACGAATTCCCAAGGATCTGTTTGCTTAATCGATTGATAAAGACCTATGTTATTTCATAGACAAACAACGCTTTGTGTCTTTATTATGTGGAGGAGATGGTTAAGGCATAAGTCGTGGTTTATGTGAAACAGCTGTTAGAATAAGACTATTGCATAACTCCTTTTGTTTATTTTATATTCTGTGTAAACATTAAGCTTCCTTGTATTTATCTGCCTTACAGATACATATTATATATCTGCTTGTATATAATATATACACAAATACATGTAATTTGTGATTTAATGAGGCTACCAAAGATGTCATGTAAAGAGGAATATCTTAACAAATATCAAGCCAGATTGATAATTGTTAAAATATTGGTAGCCTTTTTAACTCACAATTGAAGAATATTTATCTACCAATGCATTCTTCAGCTCTCATTTTCACTTTTCTATCTTATCATACACACACATGTATACATGTATGTTGAAATACAAATCTGTATGGTTTCGGGCTTAAAACTCTTGATCCAAGCAGTATTGAACTTGAGATATGCTATGTCCATTGAGAGCTTTAAAAACGAACACTTCTGGACATAATATGCAGGTCCCATTACTGTATGCTGATTATTTTTGTGATTGTTGTTGTTGCTAATGACATTGTCATAGTTATGGAAACCTATATAACACCTATTTTTTTTTATACCTACTTTCAGATACAGGGCATCAAGTAGACATAGGTCATATAACACAGACGGTAACCATTCCTCGACAACTGATAAATCTGTCACACCAAAAGACGATCGGTTAGCTATCGACAAAGTCAAGTTACATAATATTGCTGTGTAAGTATTCACTCTACTCTTGGGTGCACAAGTACACAAGATATTTGCAATGTGTGTGTCTAGGACGTGGGCAGTATATTGATCAGTTGTATAACCATTGCAGAGACTATTTTTGCTCTCAGTGCTGTGTATATCTGTGGGTGTGTACATGTCTGTCTGTCTTTATGATGTTAACTATATGTATGGAAGTTATTGAGTTCAGTCCCACTGCATGCAACCTTTTGGCAAGCATCTTCAACCGTAGCTCCAGGCTGACCAAAACTTGGGGCTATAGCAGAAGACCAGTTGCCCTGGCCCCTTGTCATCTTCCCTGTGAGTATAATGGTGCAAGATCAGCCTTCACCACTTTGCCCACATCTTCCTGGGTTTCCTTTTCTGCCAGCTCCATCCTCATTTAATGGTTGATACTGCCTTATACAGATGCTCTCATCTGCACACATCAGCTATCCATTCCAAAACACTCTTCATTTTTGCATCACTACATCTGATTCCTCTTATTTTCTCTCAGCACATTGGTTCCATCTTGTCCGTGCATACAGTGTGTGTGTGCATGGTTGTGGATGTTCCTGAATGATAGGAAGTTCATCATCATCATCATCATTAAAACAGAAGACAGATTGCTGTAACAGCATCAGTTCCAGTTACTTGCACCCTGACTTTACTTCTCATCAGGGTCAACTTTACCTTTCGCCTTTTCAAGGTTGTCAAGTACCAGTTGTCTATTGAGGTCAGTTCTTATCTGCCTTGCTCACTTTTATCTCTGAAAGCAATCTACTCTATCCTAATCCCCAGAGACCATTCTATCATTGTGATTCAGATGTCTTGTCTAAAGCCATAAACTAGCATCCTATCGGTTACAGCAACAAATATTCCAGTTGGCTCAATTGCCGGAACAGCCTGCAGTCAGCTGAGCCCACTGCACACATCCATACCACTAAATTAGCTCTCTGGAGATTCAACATGACAAGGTTGGCCCCCTTTGAACTACAGGTACAACTCCTGTTTGCCAGTGGAGTGGACTGGAACAACATGAGTTAAAGTGTCTTACCCAAGGACTAAAGGTGTCCCCGGGTATCAAGCTCACAGCCTCACGATCATCAGCCACATGCATTTGTTATAAACTAGATATCTTGTCTAAAGCTGTAATTTATGGAAATATTTGTTGACAGAAACTACATTGTTGTAAGAAAATCTCATCCCACCATTTCCTTGGTATAGTTTCTTCACAGAGCAGTGTACTTAACCCACAGCAACATGGCAATTAAATTTGTTAGCTTTTTGAGCCCTACTGCCCCGGTGCTAACCAATGCCCAACAGCCTGCAAGTAGCCTAAGCCCTAGCACTAAGTGCCAGCAAACAAAGGGACGCACATGTGAGTCTGCTGCTGTGAGCGAGAAGTAAAAAAGACGCAGCAGTGTGTGCCTCGCACTAAGTAATCTCGTTGTATGGACGAATATGTGCATCTGTAGAGCTCAGTAAGTTAATTAACAGAGAGTTTTTGTCTAATGACATTGTTATAGTTTGTCTTAATGTTCTGTTGATGTCTGTTCTGTTTGTAGCGAAAAACTAATCAAGTCAGGTGTTGCCGCGAAGAAAGATATCGCATCGTTGCGAGCTGGTGGGAAAACTGTTGAAGAGTTAATAAGTAAGTACAGGCTGTTATATATCCAGTACTAAGGGGAAGATGCTGTGGTATTAGTCCTTATTATTGCAATAATTCCATTCTAGAGGTCCAGATTATATACTTTTATTTGTCGGCTCAACATGTCAGAAACTGAGAGTTTGCAAAGGGCTGGCTCTTAAAAACAGCTTAACCCTTTAGCATTTGGTTTGCTTTCATTTAAAACAGCGTGGATCATTAAGCATTACGTTTGACAAAGTGATTATCATTATCATCACGTGTAATGTTTCTTGATTCACGTTGTTTTAAATTGATCCATGCCTTATCTGTTAGCTTTGAGATTTTAAAGATGCGATTGTTTATTTTCAAATTGTTGTTGTAAGATGTGAGAGTCTGGATCCAGCCAGTTTAAACCTAAGACCAGTAGGAAATTTTGGGCCCTGGTTTGGAATGCTTATAGGGTCTGAAATGAAGTGAGACATGGTGGAAGGGGCAGAATTGCAAGTGACTCTATTTCTGTTTCCACTTTGCTGTTATTATTTCCAAAGTGATTTGAAACTAAGGTAAAGAATTTAGTAAAAGATCTTTGGAAGATAAATTACCAAGAAGTTTTGAGAGAAGTGTTTTAAATGCAAATAAAAAAAAGAATGACAGGATATTTGTGTCCTGGATTCAGGAATGGTTTTGAAGCAGGTTGGTATGAAAACAGCTAAACCAAGCAACTAAAATCGGGGGTACAGTAAGAACTCATTTAAAAGCTATGTATAAGATGCATATTGTTGCTTACCAACCACATGGTCCTGGGTTTGATCCCACAACATGGCACCTTGGGCTAATGTCTTCTACTGTAGCTCCAGTCCAACCAAAGTCTTGTCAGTTGATTTGGTAGACAGAAACTGGAAGAAATCTGTATGTGTGCATACATGAATATATTTATTGATATTTCGTATATATATATATATATATGTGTGTGTGTGTATGTGTGTGTCTGTGTCTGTATTTGTCTTCCGCCATCACTTAACAGATGCTGGTGTGTTTATGCCCCTGTCACTTAGTGTTTCAGCAAAAGAGATGGATAAAATAAGTACTAGGCTTACAAAGAATAAGTCTTGGAGGTGATTTGTTCAACTAAAAGTGATGCTCCAGCATGGCCATAGTCAAATAACTGAAACATAAAAGAATAAAGGATTAGCATCTTAATTTATCACTATTTGAATTTTGTTCAGGGCTTGGTTCCAAATTCCTGCACCAAGACAGAAATGTGACAATTCTAGCTGCAGACCAAATGTCTTAGTTTGATTTGTGAGAAATTGTGTAATGTTTTGCTTTTTAAGTCCCATGAGCTGGAGGAATCGTTTGTGCATCAGACAAAACGCTTAGTGGCATTTTGCCTGTTCTGAGTTCAATTTCCGCTGAGGTCTTCTTTGCCTTTCATTATTTCAAGCTCCATGAAGTAAGGAATCCTTGAACAATGCAGCCAGTTTAACCCCTCCCCCCTCCCCACAGAACTTGCGGGCCTTGTGCCAAAATTTGAAACCAGGATTTTGCTTTTATTTCTGATCTTGTTGTTGTTGTCGTTGTTGCTGTAACAGATTATTGTAAACAGATATCACAAAAGGAACACGAGTCCAGTTCTGATAATTCTTTGTATGATTCAAAGAAACCTGAAGAAGAAATTGAAATCACAAACCATCCTTTCAAACGACCAGAGAATAATTGTATAGTCCAGGCTGTTAGAAGTGCTATTTTAAACATGAAGGTAAGTCTGTCTCTCCAGATGTTTTTCCTCAATCCTTCATACTTTATGGCCAGCCCCATGCTATCCTCATGATCTAAACGAAATACAGGTAGGAATTAGTCCTTACTTTGATTCCCAAGAAGTGGACGCCGCTGGCTGTGCTTCATGTCACTTCCTTTCGTATGCATGCTAACATGGAAGATTGAACATTAAATTAACGAGTGTATATAGAAATATACATATGTACACACACAGGCCACTTTAAAATGGTTGGCACTGGGAAAGGCATTTGGCCATAGAAACCAGTCCAAAAATGAAATTCATGAGTGGGGTGTGACCTCTCTATCCTGTCTAGATAAATAGCACCCTCAGATAAATATTAAAGTGGCTACATGTTGTATGATATATGTATAGGCGCAGGAGTGGTCTTGTGGTAAGTAGTTTGTCTACCAGCCTCATGGTCACAGGTTCAGTCCCACTGTGCAGCATCTTGGGCAAGTGTCTTCTACTATAGCTTCGGGCCGACCAAAGCCTTGAGTGGATTTGGTAGATGGAAACTGGAAGAAGCTCGTCGTATATATATATATATATATATATATATATATATTCTTTCTGTTTCTGTCTGTGTTTGTCCCCCCCACCATCGCTTGACAACCGATGCTGGTGTGGTTGGGTCTCCGTCACTTAGCGGTTTGGCAAAAGATACCGATAAAATAAGTACTGGGCTTACAAAGAATAAATTCTGGGATCGATGTGTTCGACTAAAGGCGGTGCTCCCGCATGGCCGCAGTCAAATGACTGAAACACGTAAAGGAATAGTTTGACTATATATATATATATATATATATATATATAGTTTTGTGTGCATGTATTACACATCCTTCATCACATCAGCTGATGCTCTTAGCGTCTGATGAGACAGACGCATACTACCCATGTACAAGACTTGTGGAACCGTGTCAAATTTAGATATAATCTATTTAATTCTTAGCAAATGTGTTGAATGCTCTTTCTCTTGTTTTTTCCATTACGCGTGTGTGCGTATATATGTATGCATATCCAACATATCTATGACCAGTGTCCGACCAAATTACATGTACCCCTGATGTACCAGCTTGAGAAGATCTGTTGAGCCAAGTAAACCCCAAATCATAGCTATGACCAGGGCTAACTGGCCTCCGTGCTTTTGGCACATAAAAAGCACCTTTCGAGGGTGGCTAATGCCAGCATCCCCTGACCGGCTCCTGTGTCAGTGGCACATAAAAAGCACCCACTACACTCTTAGAGTGGTTGGCATTAG
>JACXVO010009912.1:107845-120605 GCA_015501135.1 Hapalochlaena maculosa
CAATTCAATTAGGAAGGATGAATTCAATTTGCGCAAATAATTGCGTGGTAATGAATTTTACATGTTTTCTGTACAATTGTATTAAAAATGCTCTGCGGGCCGGATCTGACCCACAGGTCGTAGGTTGCCAACCCCTGGTCTAGCCATTGTGTTATTCATATTTGAATCACTTGGAAATAGGTGATAGTTGGTTGCAGGAAAGGCATCCAGACATAGAAACTCTGCTTCAGCAAATTCCACCTAACCTATGCAAACATGGAAAAGTGCGTTTTAAAATATTTACAACTGGATACTGTGCATGTATATTTTTTTTATTTTGCTTTCTTTTTCTTTAAAATTTTTGTAACATGTAACTGCATTTGATTTTGATAATACCCATTAGTGGTGTGCAGAGTTAACCAGAAGAAAATGAGTTAACGCATCTTAAACATTTGTTGGAAGCTGGAGTTTCACTCTGTTACTGATTCATCTTACTAGGCATCTGTTGTGTAACTCAAAAGCTTAGCTGGTTCAAATTACCTCCTAATCTTTAACAAGGTCAAGATCTAAGATATCTTCTGTTTTTTTTAACACCTGGCTATAATTTTCCTGCTAAATAAAGTTCTCAAATTTTATAAGAAAGGCAAAGATATTCATTTAGGCTACTTAATCTGCTAAATATATTTATAACCAGGAGGTGGGGGAAAAATCAAGTAATTGCTGCATGAAATGGTTTACATATTTGTCTTGTAAACAAAAGCATAAGTAATATATTTTAGATAGTAATGTTTTATTTAGTTCAATATATTTGCTTGATCACTATCGTGCTTATTGATAAATTGCAACCTCTTGATAGGTGGTGACCGTGGTGTGGTGGTACTTCAATTAGATTATAATTTATATTCAGTTTATTTCTTTATTGTTTCCTGGTTGTTTAGCAGCAAATTAACAATTTTCTTTATCATTTTCTTTTCCTTAATTTTCAATAACATTATTTAATTTCACTGCAGACTCGTGGAATTTAAGGTATGTTTCATTCATAAGAAAGTAAATTTGTTGCTTCCATCTCTCTCTAAACCTGTATATATGCCATCCTATCATATTACAAATTTACATGACTAGCTTTATGATCTTTAATTTATTTAATTGGGTTTAAATGCTTATAGATAATTAATTGCCAGTACCCAAAACTCTCTTGATAAATACATCTCCGAGTTCCATAATTATTCTTACCTAAGTAGAGCTGATTTTGTCTTCTCTAGTTTCCTAATTAAACTTGTATAGAGTCACTGTGGGAATATTAATTAAAATCTGCCTTTTAATTTTTAAATAGTTTTTATAGAAAAGTTTTTTTTTTCGTGTGCAATTTTCTTTTTTTAAAGTGTTTTTCTTTTATTGATTTGCATATTGGAAGTTGAGTTTTCTTCTTTACAGTAAACTATTAAATAGAAAACGATAACAACATACTTAGTCCTAACATGTTTATTTTTGAACTATTGATTAATTGATATTTTTTTTTAACATCAATATTTCTGTTATAAATGTAGCTTGGCAACCAGGACCAGATTGCCAGTGAAATTGTTTGCATATTTGATCTACTGCACCAGGTGTGTGTGGTTCCTGTTACTGGAGCTTTTAGGTTGGTGTGTCTATGTGTTGAACAGAAAACGAGCTGCAAACAACTGGCTTGCTGTCAGTTAGTTTGGCTGGTCTGTTATGAACACCAATCCAAAGCCTGGATTTGTTGTCTGGAAACCGGCTTGTCTCCTCTTTCTCACTATCAGCTTGATAAATTTTCTGCCTTGATCAAACTTTAGCAGCATCTTTCATTTAATTCGTCACACCAAGATCATACTGGTGTTAATCCAATGGAAATGCTTCTACATCAAACATTTTCTGCCTTTATTAGTTTCGTTTTTATATAAATCCATCTCGTTCTCTCTCTCTCTCTCTCTCTTTTTCTCTGATTGATTGATTAGTGTCACTTCTCTCTTTATTAGTAACTTTTTTTTATTCTCATACATATTTCCTCTTGTTTGTCCTGTCCTCACTATTCCTCTCTTAGCTTCTCTCTCGTTTCTTTTATTCAACTTGCACTGATCACACAAACCTGTTGGCAGTAATAACAATAATAGTCGTCTAAATATATCTATTTGTGATTATCCATCCCATCCCATCTCTTCCTTTCCCTAGTTCATAGTTCAATAACAGCAACAGTATTTTTCCTCTTTCTTCGTACTATTTTCTTATCTCTTCTAAATTTCTATTTCTTTTTTAAAACACTATTACTACTACAACTACGCCCTCCCCTCCTTACCACCACCATTTCTATCATCGCCATCCTCACCCTGCCACCATTACTTCCCATCGTGGTGGGATTACTCATGCCTGTGTTTCTGGCTTCCTTGTTTAGTATGGGCTGAATTGGAGTGAATAAGGAACACACCATAATGGACTGGTTAAAAGATCATGTACCTCTGTTAGCAATCAAAGCAAGGTAGGTTGTTTGATTGTTGGATGTTTTCTTTTTCTCTTTTTTTTTTTAGTCTGCTTCTCCTGCAACATTTTACCTCTTGTCCAAACGTGTCTTTAGAAAGCCGTTGTGTGCAGCTATTTATCTTTTTTCTGTCATGTCATAGTCCACTACACAATACATACACATTACATGTTGGAGTACATATCTATGAAAAGCACTGCTAGTCTCCCACGTTAGGTCAGAGAGTGTTAAACAGTCACTAAACTACACTTATTTTACGTTGTATGTGTATGTATGTCTATTTTGTTCGCACCCAACTCGATATCAGTCACTGCAATCATTGTTTCACTGTTCACTTTCCCATGAAATCCCACTTGAGGAATTAAGTAAGATTTATTACACAAGCGGTATTCTCCATGTGTTTACATGTGTCTTGATTCTGTGATTGCTTCATATGTGAAGCGCAACATGTTCAGATCTAATATAAATCATTCTAAGTTTTGTGAGGTGTTTCGACTTTATGGAGTGTGTGTTTATATATGTATATATACACACACACATACATACGTGTATGTGTATATGTAGATGTTTGTATGTGTGTATACGTAGATGTGTATGTATGTATTCTTTATTCTTACTCATTTCAGTCATTTGACTGTGGCCATACTGGAGCACTGCCTTCAGTCGATCAAATCGGTCCCAGAACGTATTCTTTGTAAGCCCATACTTATTTTATCGGTCAGTTTTTGTCGAACCGCTAATTGACAAGAACGCAAACACGCCAGCGTTGGGGTGGGGGTACAAATACAGACACATACACACACACACACTCACATACATAATATATACGACGGGCTTCCTCCGGTTTCCATCTACCAAATCCACTCACAAGGCTTTGATCAGCCCGAGGTTTCAGTAGACACTTGCCCTAGGTGCCACGCAGTGGGACTGAACCCGAAGCCAAGTGGTTAGTAAGCAAACTACTTACCACACAACCACTCCTTCGCCTGTCCACACAGCTATTCCTACACACACACACACACACACACACACACACACACACACACACACACATATATATATATATATATATATATATAATGTATGCTTTTACACGTTTCAATCATTTGACTGAGTACATGCTGGAGCAAATTAAATCCAGGGCTTATTCTTTGTAAGCCCAGTGCCTATTTTATCGGTTCTCTTTTGCCAAACTGCTAAGTGACTAAGATGCAAGCACGCACATACATATATACACAACAGGCTTCTTCCAGTTTCTGTATACCAAATCCTCTCACTAGAATTTGGTCAGTCCTAGGCTATAGTAGAAGACACTTGCGCAAAATGCCACACAGGACTGAACCCAGGACCATGTGGTTGGTAAGCAAGCGATTTTTCACACAACTGTACCTGTGCCTGTATGTATATGTGTGTGTGTATGTGTAAATATATTGTGAATGCGTGTGTGTGTGTGTGTGTGTGTGTGTATACTTTCACATTTAGGTTGCATTCTCTTAAATCTATGACTCTTTTGAAGAATATTCAAATTCGATTTAATGATACATGTATATGGTTACTTAGATGATTTATTTACATATCCAGTTTCACTGGGGCTCCATTTTACCTCTTGTCCTTAAAATACTCTCTTGCTTCAAAAAATGCCCATCTTTTTGAAACTTAAAATCTTGAAATAATATGTTGGATTTATTGCTGTTATTTGGTGGAATTATTTGCCAACTCTTCACCATCATCATAATCATCTGCAGTTAACTAAGCATTAGTTTATTTTCGTCCCTTAGAACATTTTAAACTAAAAGGACAACACTATATGTAATGAGGCAAGTTATTTAGTTCACATTCAACTATTTCTGTTAATGTGTTTATGAACCACATAAGTAGTTTACCCATCCCTTGCTAGAAATATTAACTAACATGTACGCACGCATACACACATTCATACTATGTGAGAAGAGTGATGATATTCTCTTAAATCTATCACATGTGTGAATATTTAATTTCAAGATAAATCTCCCGGTTCCATCCCTGAGTAGCTCTCTTTTTCTTTCTCTTTCCACCTTTTCTCTTCCTTCACTCATCGGTTTGAAATTCTTTCATCTTTCATTCCTCTCCACCTTTTATTATCAACAGAACTCTGCTCTTGAGTTACTCATTCTCCAGTCTGCAACCTGTAGCAGTTTAGGCAAGAGGATCACCAGAAAACACTAACTTAACTCTTCTTGCCTGCCTCATTTCACTCCTATTTTCTCAGATACATATTCGCTTCTTCCCCCTCCCTCTTCCTTACATGCACACAACAGATCCCTATTTTTCACATAAATTTTCAGTGTACATGGTTTAGGAATACTGATTTAACATCATTGTTATGAGGAAAATTCAAAATAAAAATTGATTATTCCTTATCTTTCCATTGTTATCCCTCTATCTAGTCCCTTTTCTCCCCTCCTCTCTCTCTTTCTCATCTGCTGTCCTGTATCTGATACACACACATTTGTGTGTATAGATAGATAGATAAGATGTTGAGGTTTAGGAAATCCAGTCAAATACCCTAGTCAGCACTCCATACAAAATCCAAGCTAATAAATTGTATAGGAAGGGAAATTTAGAATTAGTGTTCACTTAATCTAGATGAAGATATACACATATATATCCTTATCAGTATATACCATACCTGCACACATAATCATTCTTACCCACTGTAGTATTATTTTCTTACTGCTTCTTCTCTTTTTCTCTATTTTTTCTTCATGCTGCAGTTCTCTCTCCCTTCTTTAAGGCTTACGTGTGCCCCTTTTCTAGGTATGCATTAGTTGAAAAGGAATGGATACAAATCTAATTTAAAAGAAAATAGGAATTTACAATCAATTTTCTAAACTTAGTACATATATTTTTTTTATTCACATATATACCTTCAAAAAATATATTTATGTTGTGATTTATCCTCCAGATCTAGCCCTGATATAGCAAGCATATGATCAAATGTATTCCAACCATGACTATCCTCTGTTTATTCTTAGTGTAATGCACTTTAAATCCTCCTTGTCCTATGTACTATTTGTTTTAAAGTGATATGATTCTAGGGAGATTTTTACTTCTATTTCTAGCAGTTAACTAGCATGTTAGAAGCTTTTTTGTTGGTTCTTGTGCGTGTCTGTAGACCAGGTTGAAATTGGTGCCACAAAAATATTGGTATCAATTAATAAATGTTTAAATGAAGTTTTTGTATGTGTTTTGTATCTTCCATGCTGTAAACTAGTAATGTTATGTAGCAATGTCATATTTTATTTGTGTTTCTTTCACTCCATCACCTTCAAAGCATGACTTAGTTTTAGTTGACAGACTCCCAGTTTAAAAAAAAAAACTGATGCTTTTGTATGTTCTTTCATTAAGGTCCTTGTCATTGATTCATTATATTGTAGTTGCACTATGCCTCATATGGTATTCATTGCTTTCTCTCTTCTTGTTTTCAAAGTTGAATAATAAAAAAAAAAATCATTTCTGTCTTTGTGTTCATATGACTATTTGACTGTTTTATCATTTCAGCTCTGTGAACAATATGAGCCAACATTTAAGTACATTTTGATAAATTACTCATCCTTGTTGAACACAGGATTTTTTTTTTTTATGTGACTTTCTTTTTAAAACTTGGTCACTTTCTCCCATCATCTCTAACCGCTATTTTAATATTTCTGAAGAGTAATTTTTCAACCACTGACACTCATAACTTGTATGTACCCACTTTAGTCTCTTCAAGGAGGTTTCTGCTACAAACATAAGTAATTCTTCACTCTTAACATTTTCACAGTTTGGTTCTTTTTTCGTGTGTCAGTTTATTGTTGCTGTCATTTAGCCCCAGGACAGCTCTATTCCAGCAGTGACCATCTTTTTCTTCTGTGCAAGGAAACCCAGAAACCACATTATTTAATTTGTTTTTGTAAGTAATGTCTGTGACAAGAAGTATCCCAATCATATGATTCCCAGTTCAGCCACACTACAGGGCACATTAGACAAGTATCTTCTTCTTCTATAATACCAGGCCAGTGAGAGAATTTGATAAACAGGAACTGAAAGGAACTTCTGTGTGTGTGTTATTGTCTCCTTATCTTGACCTTGTATGATAGTTGTAAATAAATGTTATCATCATGCAAGTGGTGCCCAATCCTTTCTAATGACCTGTAGAAATATATCTGCTCATGGGGAAATGGGTATGGGTAGGTGACAGCAGTAGAAAATCTGCCTCAACAGAGTTCCACCTGACCTGTTCAAACATGGAAACGTTGACATTAAAACAATGATAACGATGTATAAGGTTTGGTCTGAGGGAGATTTCATTGGTTTTTCTAATAGATTGAGATCCGTCATTGACTCAATATTGTAAGGTTGCAAATTCCGCCAAGGTTGACTTTGCCGTTCATCCTCTCAGAGTCGATAAATTAAAATACCAGTTGCTTACTTGGGGTTGATCTAATTTTGGTCCTTGTGGCTAGAGTAGAAAAGAATATTGTGTAAGGTTGGTGGAAAACATGCAGTTAAAAATGTCCCTTGTTAAATGTGACATTGTTATAAAAATGCCTGAAATGTATTTGTTTCAGACAAAAACTGAATAATGTAATTTGAATGTGGTTTGAAGTCCATTGTAAATTCAATTAATTCAGGGTCTGGTAGAGAACCTGATATTCTTTTAATGAATACAATGTTGGCAAATGCAGGGTATTAGCAACCTTTATTGTTCTCAATTCATAGAACAATGTGTGCCATTTATAGACATACATAACATATGACCATTCATTCAGTCATCCGATTGCTTCTCATTGTTTTGCTCATGTATGTATGGCCCAGTTTCAGTTTGTTACATGTACTGTCTTGAGATATTACTATAATTTCATGATCAGCGTTGCTGTGTTTAGAAGCTTACCTTATAACCATGTGGTTTCAGGTGCAATCCCACTTCATGGAAACTTGTAAAGTGACTTCTACTGTAACCCTGGACCAATCAATGCCTTGTAAATAATTTGGTAGATGAAAACTGTGTAGAGGCCTATCTTTGTATTTGTTCATACATCTCTGTAACTTAGTCGTTCAGTGAAAGAGACTAATAAAAAAAGTACTAGGGTCGATTTGTTTGACGAAATTCTTCAAGGCAGTGCCCCGGCTTGGCCACCGTCTAATGACTAAAACCATTAAAAGAGAAAAGAAATAACACTTTTCACTTCACTTGATGTACAGGATTTGTTGATGAGCACATTCATTTTTTGGTAGCTCGAAGCAAATAAACACAAGCCAAAAGGTCAGATGATTAAACAGATCATAGCGTGTCGCAGTGGTGGAAAATGAATGATATACTGAGTAGACTACATTTCTTTAATAGTGTATGATACATAGGGTTTTGATATAGAGTGACTGCTTATGCAGCAACTGCTTCAGTGAAATGTTTGATAGTAGAGCTCATTTACATCTATCACATGACGTCAAGGCAAGGATGGATGTATATATAATCATGCACACATGTGCTCAACAAACTTCTAGTTTCCTTTTTCCAAATCTACTCACAAGGCTTTGGTCAGCTCATGTCTATTATAGAAGACATGGTTGGGAAGCAAGCTTCTCAACCATACAGTCATACTTGGTTCTCACTTCATTGAATATGATGACAAAGGTTCCAGTTGATCCAATAACAAAACAGCCTGCTTGTGAAATTAATGTGCAAGTGGTTGAGCATTCTGCAGACATGTGTACCCTTAACACAGAACACCTCACCTTACGATCATGAGCTGAATAGCCAAACTTCTAAGCTATGTGCTGTCATATGCATGAACCCAAATTCATTTATGTATTACATACATAAATACTTTTACTTCTATTCCTGTTTTCATATTCTCAGATATCTTCTTGGAATCTCTTAACCAGCTGTCATCATCATCATTTATGACATAATCACTGTGTTGAGTGTGATTGATTATTTTTGCTGCCAATTTTATAAATTATGTAGAGGTCTAACTTTTTGTCCACCTGAATGTGTGTGTGTGTGCACACATATATAGCTAAACACCATTACCATTCTTATTAAAGTTATCATCACTCTTGTTTTTTGTGACCTTTGCTGAAATGGATTCTTCAGCAAATATATCTTGAAGTATTTCCTTTCCTTCTTTACATTCCGGGTTTGTATCCCACTGAGGTCTACCTTGACTCCCATTGTTCTTGGATTGATAAAGTCCCACTCAAAAACTGGAGTCAATCATATCAATTGACCCCCTCCATCAAAATTGCTGGTTTTGTAATTAGAAATCATTCGCATAGGTGCAGGAGTGGTCTCATGGTAAGTAATTTGTCTACCAGCCACATGATCCTGGGTTCAATCCCACTGCATAGCACCTTGGGCAAGAGTCTTCTACTATAGCCTCGGGCCAACCAAAGCCTTGTGAGTGGATTTGGTAGACGGAAACTGGAAGAAGCCCGTCGTCACGTTGGTGAGTCTGTGTTAGTGCCACGCAACTGCATGCATGTAGGTGGCACGTAAAATCACCAAAATTCCCTGTGTCACGCGAATGGCACACGTGTGGGTGGCACGTAAAATCATCCCCACACTCTCGGAGTGGTTGGCGTTAGGAAGGGCATCCAACTGTAGAAACCATGCCAAACCTGACAGGGGCTCGGTGTGGCCCGCCAGCCTGCAAGTCCCAGTCGAAAATGTCTAACCCATGCCTGCATGGACAACGGACGCTAAATGATGATGATGATATTATTTATGTGTTTCTATGTCTGTGTTTGTCCCCCCACCATCGCTTGGCAACCGATGCTGGTTTGTTTGTGTTCCTGTCACTTAGCGGTTCGGCAAAAGAGACCGATAGAATAAGTACCAGGCTTACAACAAAAGAATAAGTTCTGGGGTCGATGTGTTCGACTAAAGGCGGTGCGCCAGCATGGCCACAGTCAAATGACTGAAACACGTAAAAGAATTTAAAAAAAAAGGAATATATCTAACAAAATATTTAGCATTTATTCCAACTCTGACTCCAGTCGATATTCTGCTGAGATAAACTTTGCCTTTCATCTTTTGGTGTCAATAAAATAATTACCAGTTGAGTACTGGGGATTAGTGTAATTGATTTAGCCATCCCCTAAAATTGCTTTCCCTGTGCCAAAGTTTGAAGCCTTCCCTTTTATTATCATATTCTTTGTATCTCTCTAAAGCAGTGCTCCTTAAACTAGGGGTGTTACAATCCTGTTTGGTGTTGCGAATTTCAGTTTATTTCACAAATACACAAATCCTAAAGCTACTTTTATTTTTACAAATATAACTATACTTTTTTTATACATATATAGCAAAGATTACATGCTTAATGTATTTTTTAATATATTTTACTTTATATTTAATACCTGGAGTCATAAATGTAAAATGTCTGAGAAGCACTGATCTAAAGCAACAAATTGTGCTATCAATAAGTCACTGTTTATTTTGTAATTCTTAGTCTAGTCTTCCTCCATCTCTGTACATTTTGTATGTGAAAGATGGGAGGATATATTTTTGTACAGTAGCTTCAGACAAAGAGAAATGGAATTATTATTATTATTATTATTATTATTATTATATATATAATATATATATATATATATAATGGGAGGGCTTGATAAATTTTCTATTGAAATCCCAATGATTTGGTATGCACCTAATTAGTCATTCCTTCTATCATAGGTTAAACTAACACTTTACCAATACTCGGAATATTACTTTAAAATATATACATTTACCATATACATGTTTGGTTTAGTTGCACTTCCTTTGTTTGGCTCTGGCAAGTGCAGACATTGTTTGTGTTCTTTTAGTTTCTCTCAGACTTGATAGTGATAGACATGTCTAAACTTGAGGATTGAAAAAGAAAATGTGAAGTTATACTGTTCTGTGGGGAGAATAATTATACAAGTTGTTACTGAAACTTAAGTAACATCAACACGCACCCTGCATCTCTACCTAGAGGGTGTGGGGCATGCAAGATGCTGGTCCCGAAACTCAACTTTTTGTGATGTCCCCTATGTTCTGCCTTCATGGCAAGTAAGAAAAAAAAACACTACAGTTTCTCAACTGAGATCTTATAACTGACTGTAGCAAAGACATTCTTGCATCAAGTGGACTACCTCATTTATTTCTTCTGACACTTAGGAGTTTGAGTTCAAATCCAGTTGATATTAATTTTGCCTTGTATTCTTTCAGGTTCAGTAAAGAACTAATTCAGTGTTGTAGATTGATAAAACTGTGAAAACATGAGACCTGACCCTTTTTAAAGTATTCCAATATTTTTGTGTTCTGGATTCAAATCTCACCATAGCCTCTTATAGGTTAAACCACCATTTGGCACCTTGGGTGACTTTAACAGAATTAATTCTATTACAAGCATTCAGGTCAGGTGGTGCTGCTCAAAGAAGAGCATCGTGAAACTAACTTTCTTTAGCTAACTTGTATGTGTTGCTGTGATCCTAAGAGTTATGAGATTCACCACTGACAAAGTGAAACTACAGATGAGTAAGTTTACAAATTCAAATATTTGCCTAGTTACCTAAGGAGTAACTGTTCTTTATGACTAAATACTTTCATCATGTCAACCACTAATAAATATATAACAAGACTGGTTTTTGAGATTATTTCTCCACCTACTCCCTTGGTACAGATAGTTGTCAATAAAATATATAGCAAGTACTTGAAAACCTAGCAAATACTTGAAAGCAGTCGTGTTTCATCAAAGGTAGAGCTACTTCATCCACCAATCTCAATAGAAAGTCAAATTTCCATTTCATCCTTGTTGCAGCTGTCTTTTTGTAATCCGTTCACAGCTAATAGTTATTACCATAATGTTTAAACATACATAACTATTTGTGATCTCACATATCACTGTATATACTATCTATATTATCCATTCATTTATATTTTCACAGTTTACACAAGAACCTTGGTGTTATTCTTTTTGCAGCATCTCTGCCTTACAAGCAACATTGTTCATTTCCAGTCTTCCATGAAAAATGTGTCTGATCATGAAGAAATGTTACCTTAGAAATGGGTGAGGGTTGGCTACTGGAAGGGCATCTGGGCATTGAAAATTTAACTCAAATTTTGACTGACCTATGCTAGCCTGGGAAAGTGGACATTAAATGATGAACCTTAATATTGTCTACATAGTACAATAATTGTTCTCTTTCAATTCAATCTAAATCCTATTATAAACAGCCTTTCTCTCTTTTATTTCTCTGTATTTTTTTAACACTTTACCATTTATATCTGTCATATCAAGCCGAAGTATTCTACTTGGTTTATTTTCAAACCAGCCAGACCTAGCCTCTCACACCTACCCTACAATCACATATTCGAAACCTTAAGGCTACAAGATAATGCATGATTAATTCAAAATAATATGAATAAAAAGTACATTTGGCAGAATAATCTAAATGTTGAAGTGTTTAAAGTTGTAGATGAATTATACCTAGAATTTGTCAAGTTTTTTGTGTGCAACAAAGTGGATTGAGGACTGATTATTTTGAGATTTACCATCGTCATAATCATTTAACATCAGTTTTCCATGCTTACATGGGTTAACTTGTTTGATAGGATCCAGTAAGTCCCAGAGTTGCATCAAGTCCAATGTAAGCTTTGGTGTGGCTCCTGTGGCTGGACAACCTTAATACCATCCAGTTTACTGTGAGTTCTGAATGCTTTTTTTTTTCATGCCATCAGCACTAGTAAAGACACCAAGTAACTTCCAATCTACATATAACATAACTGGTTCGCTAATCCATAAACAGAAACCTTCAGGATATTTTTGCATCGTGATATCATAATATAACATTGTCAAAACTATATCTCAAATACTAGGATTCTTACTTAGTACCAAAAAAATATATCAGTCCTGATCAGTTGCTAATGTACTGCAATGCTCAAATCAACTAACACTAGAGTATTCTCACACCTATATATAAGAATGATGTTACTTCACACATTAACATTGAAAGCTGAATCAAAAAGACCATTTATTTGAGTGATTGGCAAAGATTCAACCATTAACTTTCAGATGTTTTGTTATTCCTTATTGCTATTACAATAGCCACCACTCCCACGCTTGCCACTCACATTTGCTTGTCCTACCAGTTTCTCTGCTCTGCCTCACTCAGTTCTTTCTCTTAACATCAGTCTTCTGGAACAATGTTGCTACCTATATTTTACCTACAGACAGTGGACATCAAGCAATCCCTCCTGTCTGGAAGGATCTGAAAAGGTTTTGAGCATTTATTCTTTTTTTT
>JACXVO010009948.1:20159-30327 GCA_015501135.1 Hapalochlaena maculosa
TTGTAGCTACTCGGCGGTGCTCCAGCATGGCCGCAGCGTTAAGCTGAAACATTAAGATATATATATAATTGGTATTATGCCAAGCAAATGGCACCCATGCTGGTGACATGTAAAAGCACCCACTACATTCACTGGTTGGCATCAGGAAGCATATCCAGCTGTACAAATCACACTAAATCAAACTAGTCTGGTACAGCTTTCCATTTGCCAATTTTGGTCAAACCATCCAAGTGTTGAATAATGGTGTGTGTTTACTATATATTTACTATGGAGTAATAACATACCAGTATTTACTAGGTAGTGATTGCAGTATTCTTGTGCGTGTATATTAATTGTATGTTAGATTTTACTATATATACTGCTTTCTTTTTTTAGTTAGATGTTGTCATTGAAACCAATTCTGCAGTCATCAAAGTGCTTGAGACTGTACAAAAAAAATTATCCAGGATGAGTCCTGAAGAAGCGGCTAAATTTAGGTTGGATAACTGTTTAGGTGGAACATCTGAAGTTTTACACAGAAAAGCCATTCATCGGTGAGTATTGATCAACAGAAGTTATTAGATTGATAGTCATTTGAGTCATATGGACCTGTTTGGAAAATTCATTTTTTTTAACTCTTTCATATCTTTCCATCAGGTTATATGGAGATAAGGCCCCTGATATAATTGATGGTTTAAAGAAAAATCCGTGTGTGGCTGTTCCATTGGTTCTAAGAAGGTGAGATACTGTGCCATTTATTTTAGATTGTTGCTTTTTGTTCTAGTGTTATTGTATTGTACTTCGATTGGTTGTTCATTATTATTTCAGGTTAAAAGCAAAGGAAGAAGAATGGCGGGAAAATCAGAAACAGTTTAATAAACTGTGGCGTGAGCAGAATGAAAAATTCTATTTAAAATCTTTAGATCATATGGGCATCAACTTTAAGCAAAATGACGTGAAGGCAATTCGATCGAAAGCTCTACTTAATGAAATAGAAACTCTTTATGATGAGGTTAGTTATTTTGACTTTTGGCCATTACACATCTTGGTAATTAGAAATCCTTTCTTCTTTGGTATGTGATGATAATTACAGTGGTAAATGTTTGTCTTTTATTTTGTAGCAAGCAGAACAATCGGAACGTAAAGATAACTTCACCCCTGGGCCTCACATTTCCTTTGTATACAAAGACAGGTCAACAATTGATGATGCAACATCTCTTATAGTACATCACATGAAACGCCAAGCAAGTAAGTATTTAGATGCTTTACACATGCTAATCTGTTTTATTTGTTAATTGATTAGTTCCAAGTTAGGTCTTGGCAAATTATTTTACATATTTTTTATTACAATGTCAATTATGCCCTTTTGGTTTAAAAAGACAGTAGGGTGGAACAAGTCATTTCCTGACTTGACAGTTTGGAGGTTCTTGCAGTTCTAATTACTATCTCTGTGGGAGTCACATCACATTTGATATTAATAAAATATTTAATGTACTTGCAATTTGTATTTAAATGTCATAGTTATTGGCTTCTGAGAGGACTTTCAACGCAAACATTTAAGATCCATTCAAGTTTCACTTAGAATTAGATATTTTTTTTTGTCCCTCAACTGAGTGTTTATCAGAAGGAAGAATGTTCTACTCTCTAAACTCTTGTGAATGTTTTTGTATTGTTTGTGCATGCGTATATTTTAATGTTCATAGTGGAAAACATAAGCTGATCTTTTTGATAAAATTCCATGGGGGGGAATGATTTTTGGGTAACATCTTTGACTCGATTGTTGAATTGTTGGGTTACCATGTTTTTAATTTTAACCCTTTGGAAAACAACCTTCTGCTGGTTCCCATCTTTAAAGTTATATTAACATAGCTACTGTCAAAATCATAATTAAGAACCTCTTAGTAAGTTAACCTCAGTTTAATGAATAAGCTTGTCATTTAAAAGCGCTATGAATTTCTTTAGAATATGTCCCTTTTTTCTGTTCTATGCTGGTAGGAATTAGTGTTTCACTCATTACACTTTCCAGCTTGAAACACAACATAGAAAATTGAACTTTACTGCACAAAAGGTCCTCCAACAAGACTGAAATGTTGCTTTTATTCATTTCTTTGCTTTTGGCATAGCTTATTGGCACTTGCTTTACAATAAGATACATTTTTTTTAACCTTACTATTAGAACTAGAGAATCATCTGACATGCTGTTAACCATTTCTTTGGCATGGGTCCTTTTACTGTAAAAACTTGGAATCATAATTAAGAACCTGGAGGTTTCTCTAACAAGACTGAAGTCTATCTATATTTTTTATACATCACCTATCTATATTTTTTATTCATCAACTACTTTATTTTAAAATAGGATCATAAAAGGTGTTAAGATGTTTAAACTTCTACTTTCCTGTCATGTCATCTGGCACTTTATTAGTTTTAATTTATTGCGGGTCTTTATTTTGATTCAGGTATTTCCAAAGATGACAAGCAGCGAATCAAGCAATTGCTGTATCACTTCATTCCAGACTTGTTTTTCTTGCCTCGAGGTGAACTAAGTGATGATGAACAAGATAAAGATGATGGTAAGATTACTTTGGCAGTTTTACTTCAGCTAGTGTTAATGTAGTTTATACACATATATACATTAGTGGAACTTATATTTGACAAAGGTTACACATCACAGCAGAGGTGTCCTTATTATTGATCTTCATTTTGGAAGAGATAAAGGACTTTTGTCTCTTCATAACTACCAAAACTTCCCCACAATACAAGGAGATTGGATGGGATACAAACTTAGTCCATGCTGTCCTCTTGAGACAAGTGTTCCAGCCCTGACTTAGCCAATTATTTTCCAAGTAATCTTGGATATTACAGTTTCAATTATATTTTTACTGTTTAAAAGACACTAGGGTGGGACATGAGGGAATTTAGCTGCTTTTTCTTTCTAATCAAATGACTTCACAGAGGCACATTCATTGATTCATTATGCTATCTAGTAAACCTAATTGGTACATTTGGTTTTGTGTAATGGGGGAGAGCTTCCCACCTTTTTAACTATCAACTAAACATTACTTTCTACTATTGATATTACAATTGGGCATGGACATGTTAGTATTTACCAATGAAACGGTTCTTAAATGATACTATTGTAATTAACGTATTGAAAGTTTAAATTTTACTGCTCTTGAAATTGGTTATATAATCTACTGTATACTAGATTCTGTATAGTCATTAATTATGTGGCTTTTGTGTCACTCGTCTGATCTAAAGCATTTTCTTTTGTGCATGTCTGTTGCTTTTGATACTTGTATTAACTGTATTCTGCTTTGTTCTAGCAGACATGGATGTAGATGATGTTGACAAACCTGAGAAAGATGGTGGCAGCAATAGCAGCAATATCTTAACATCTTCCACTAACAACAACCATAATTCAGAAGTAAATTCTGAAAAAGATAAATGTATAGAAGTGACTCCTGAAAAGCCGTTATTAAATGGAAACTTTGATGCTATCCCACAAGTTGAAGATGTAAGTTGACAAATGTGTGTACATGTGTGTATGATATATTAGTATTTTTATATCAAGTTAAAACAATTTTGCATTACTTTCATTACTGTATTTTGAGATGTTCTGTTTCTTTCAATTATTTTAAAATATAACAAATGATTTTGTAAACTTGATTATCATTAAGAACAAATTGTGACTAGGGTTTGGAAGTTTTTAATTCAAGTTATGAAAATGAGAGATTCGTATTACAGCCAAAGTCAGTTTTAGCCTGGTTGGTAAAAAAGGGGGTTAAATTGAAAGATTGCTCAATACTTCTTGAAGTATATCTTTTGCAAGAAAAGTATTTGCAGAGGCTTGGAAATTTTGAGGCTAAGTAGGCTGAAATGTTGAAATTGCTTTTGATAAGAGCAGTGTATTAGAAGAGCCATTTAATGCAAGGTGTTAATCTCGTATGGTATATCCTGTGTTGAATTCATTGCCTTGCTGCAACCTGATCACCGACAGCTTTGCTTCCATTGTTTGATAGAATGATACTAATACAATGTTGTGAAAAAGCCAAAGAAAAGAAATATGAAAATTGTGAGGGACTAATGATTCATAAATGACTCTTGTGGTGTAAAGGCAATTGCCATGAATAGAGCAAATCCATAACTTTCTAAGCTCAACATGCTCAGAAGCAAGAAAAAAAATCAAAGCCTTTAAGCCCGTTAACAAATCTAATAATAGTCACAGGGAACAGTACACATCCATCTTCACAGGTCTACTGTGATATCTCATGAAACAAATGTAAAGTGAATTGAGTAATTTTGTCTGTCAAATAGATAGGATAGCTCTTCCATGGTGTACTGGTTAAATTCAACTCTAGGTTAACTGTTGGTCAAGTGCAACACTGGATGATATCTGCAAAAGAAAAATATATTGGGGACAGCTCCTGGTATATTAAAATAGAAAATTTAATTTTAAATATCTTGCATGACTTTGCAAACCTGTTATGTGAGCAAAAATGATAATGTTGCTGTCATTTATAAATGTCCTGTAGCTTGTGATTTCATGAAGATCAGCAAAATAAAAATGCGATGCCAGGAAGGATATCTGGTCATAGAATACTACCTCAATGCTCCTTAAGCAATGCGTCTGTGCTTAAAACTTGCGTGTTAGGTCCAGTGTTGTTAGATTTTGTTGCTTTACATAAACACCCACAATGGCTAATTATGCAGTATTATTTTTCTCTTTTCAGCAAGACATGTATTCCTTGTTTTTTGTCAACAACAATTGGTACCTCTTCTTCCGGCTGCACCAATTATTATGTGATCGGTTGTGCCAAATCTACACTCAAGCTGTGAAAATTGCAGAGGAAGAAGCTGATGCAAAGAAGAAGGGTCGCAAGGAATCTACAGCCATAGCCCTCCGACTCCGAGCTCAAAGTAAGTATTTGTCTATTTCAAGGAAATTATTCATATTGTTACTGTTATTTTAAGCAGTTTGTCCTCCCTAAAGTCAATGAAGTGGTGTCCTTCAAGAAATTTTCCTTACAATAAGTACAGGGGTTGTTACAATTCTTTTCCTTATTCAAGTCTTAGAAGGAACCATTTTGCACCTAATCCTGCATTAGTGTCGATTTTAAAAGAAACCAGAATTATCTGAATTTCATGAGTAAGCATTGGCTGGGGTTGATCATTAGTTTGCTGTATGTAGCAGTGACTCTGTTTAAGATAGGGGCCAGGTTGGATAAACTTTAATGGCTGGTTGATAGGTTGCTGAGTTAGTGATGGCTGCTACATATATGACAGTGATGCCTGAGGTTTTACTTGACTCAAGGTTTTGAGCAGGATGTTGTATGGCAGACTTTAACAGCTCAAGGTTGTGGTAGATTGATAGAAGCTGGTGTACATGCAACTCAAAAGGTGCACAGTTTGTTGTACACAGTTGATTCGACCCGAGTTATGTTAAGCTTACAAATATCTGGAATATTCAGCAACATACATGCTAATTCATTGAATAAGCAGAAGCCTAATGCAGTTCTCCAGCTCATCAGATTGTTGGAGTTAACAGCTATGGATTTACTTCATATACAATCATTGAATTGAATTTTATTGAAGCTGAAAAGACTAAATGTAACTGATCATCAGACAGCAATAATGGTTGGTAATGTGAAACAATGAAGTCTCTACAGTTGCATTAAAAAAAAAATTTATTCTTTTGGTTTTGAGTGCTACCTTCATTTTATTTTGCACCCATGTACTTGTATGGAGTGAAAGTAAGCGCAAGAATTTTTTAACAATCTTGTCTGGATTCAGTCCCACTGTACAGCCCTTTTGAGTAAGTTACTTCAATGATCTTGGATGAACTGGATCCTTTGGAGTAATTTGGATCAACAGAAACTGAAAGCATTGTGGATACAGCATTCAAGGAGCCCAGACTTGTCGTATACAGTTGCTTTAAACTTGAAATTATTTCTATCTTTACTGTGCCCACTGTGAGAATGACCAAAAGAAAAAAAGTTATACTAAATTATTTTAATATAATTTTTTTTTTTTTTTGTCTAGATGTAATAGAGCCAGATGAATATTACCCGTACTTTTTGGATATGGTGAAAAATTTGCTGGATGGTAACCTGGAGTCTAGTCATTATGAGGACCAACTGAGAGAGATGTTTGGGATTCATGCCTATGTTGCCTTTACTATGGACAAGCTGGTGCAAAATCTGGTCAGACAGGTAAATTTTTTTTTTTACAAATGTTTTCTCATAAGAATAACCATTAAAAGTTCTGGAAAGCTTGAACAGTTTAAGTGCTGATTTCACATAGTAGAGACCCATGTGGGTAGACCTAAGAAGATACAAGACCAAGTGGTGAGGAAGCATCTTCACTGATAAGAGACAAGACTTACGGCTTGATGGGCTGAGTCATATCCTTGCCATCTATACAAATAGGCATGTCCCTTTGTCAGCCAAGTGGTCCTTGTCTTGTGAGTTTGCAGTTGCTGGTGCCATACAGAGTACATGCCACTATCACAGACAATAGCACCTAATCTGGTGTCGCATGGGAATGCATCTAACTGTAGAAGCAATGTGAATGCAGACCAGCTCATGTTGAGTCTGATTCATGCCAGCATGGAAAATGGATGTTAAATGATGACAGGATTGGAATACATAGTGACATTTGATGTCTTTGTGTTCTGAGTTTAAATTCCACTGAAGGCAGCTTTGCTTTTCAGCCTTTCAAGGTCAATGAAATAGGTATCAGCTGAACATTGGTGTTGATGTAACCAACTAGCCAGATACAATTTCAAACCTTGTACTGGATTAAAGACATTCAATGTGGTTGTCTTTTTTTTAAATAGATAAGTCATAGTATATCAATGTTTCTTTCTAAAATGGAGCTTTGTGATGCAAGCAGTTGTTTTGTCTTCTAATTGTAGTAGGCCAAGTAACATTAGACACGTTTCTTGCCTTTTAAATTTTCCATGTAAGTTTCTGTGCTGTGGTTAGTGTTTTTCTAATTTAGAATAGAAATTTATATATTATTGAAGTAGCTATTTTTATAGCTGGACTCTATTCTAATAGCAATACCTAATTCGAATGAGCTTTCCTAATGCAAGTTTATCAGGTAACCTCGAGTTTCTGACCCAAGCAAAAAAAAATAGGAAAAAATGGTGTAATGAGTGTAAAAAATGTAAGTGGATATGCCAAAAGAAAATGCACGCAGGCAAACAGTGAGATGACTTGAAAAATTCAGTGGAAAACTTCCAAGTACTTTTACCACTTTCCCATTCAAATTTAATCAAATTTTATCTTTGGATGCAATATTTTAAGTAAACATTTTCTTCTGTACTTTACCAGATGTAATAACTTATAATTTTCCAGGTTTATAATCTTAATATTTCTCTCAGTTGCATTTTTCTTTGTAATGTTTTTTTCCTAGGCTATGCCTATGCTATTACACTAATTAGTGACGTCATTGGTCTTCCTTATCACAGTGATGCTGGTGACCTGTTGAAAGTACCTTAGAACTATTATTCATTAAAGTATAGAACTATATCCTCAAATTTTAGAAATACTCGATTTTTTTTTCCTTTAAAACCTCATTGCATGAGATTGGTGCCATGAAATTCTTGAATTGAGCACTAGCATTTAAGCTTAATTAAAATATAGTTTATTTTTAAAATAAAGTTTATATCAAATTTTTGGCTTTATTTTTTTTGATCTTTCTACTCGAAAGTTATGGAATTATTTCACACTTTTGTCATTAAACTAAGATGAATATATTTTCTTTTTTAAAAAGTTATTTAGATCTAAACTTGATTGATGTTACTTATTCTCCTTTAACGTTGCTACAAATTTTGATGTAAACTTTTTTCTACTGGACCAAATCTCAACATTTTTGAAGACTGGTCCCTTTGGCAGAAAAAAAAAATATTTTCCATTTGGTTAAGAATTGAATTGGTGACTCTCTGAAAGCTGCTACATGTGAATAAATTGTGGCTTTAATATTATTCAACAACCACCACAGTTGAATGAAAAATATGATTGGTTTCTTTCAGTTTCTATCTACCAAATCTACTTGCATGCCTTTCAATTGACTGAGATTATAGTAAATATTTGCTCAACATTCCATGTAGTGAGACTGAATTACAAAGCCATGTTATTTAGAACCAAATTTCTAAACCACAAAGCTAGATTAACTCATCCTATTTCTGTTACCTCTAATTTTTCAAAATGAACTTTGAGGATTAAGAAGTTGCATGGAATTTAAATGTTACAGAACTGCTTGTGCACTCAGTGTTTTTTCTTTTTTTGCATTGGTGAGGGCATTTAAGTTCAGTGTAACTCACCAATCCTTGAAAAGAACTGTAGATTTAGTTTCACTCTTTGCTTGCTACATAATTTTGTCTTTTGCAGCTTGCCCATTTCACTAGTGATGACACCTGTTCGCACATCTATAGAATATACCATGAAGAGGCAAAGAATAATGCTGTTGGTGGCAGAGTTGCCACTAGTCATCAGAGAATTCAAGCTGAAAGTCTGTATCAGAAACGGGTAGAAAGTCTGCTTAGTGATGAGAACTGCTTTAAGATAATGATTGTGAGTGGCAGATTTATTTTTCTTTCCTGTTCCCTTTAAATTGACTTTTTGCATGTTACTCTAACATAACATCTGAGGGTGTCTATGGAAGTCTGGTGGATGGGCATTTAAAATTTTGTACTGTATCATAACTATTTGAAGAACATAAAATGTTTCAGGATGTTAATAGAGCAGAAAGAATTTAAGGCAATAAAATTATTCCCCAAACCACCACTTATTTTAGTAAATTTGCTATTTTTAAAATTGAAACAAGGGCAGTGTATTTCAACAGAAATGTCAACAAAAGGGTTTTAAGTACAGCTTTCTTTTTAATGAAAATGGGTTTAAAATTACAAAAGGAAATTTTACTTTTACCAGAAAAGAATATATTTTGTTCATGCTCAGATCAACCCTGATCAAAAGTATTCTGGTCTTGACTAATCTTTTTAGTATACTCTAGATTTCACATATCTAGAACATTGTTCAGTGTGTCCTTTCACTTTTTAAGATATGATCTGGCTGCTATTTCAAGCATACTGAGTTATTGTATTGAGCAGATATGGGTAGTATTTTCTGTGCAAAAAGTCCTGTTTGCTCAGGACTGGTGTAGATTGGCTTCCAAGAAGTTTTGAATTTATCATTGTGAACATAAGTTACAATGACTAATCTGCTGTTTGTTACTATTGTAGTTTAAGAGAGATTATCGGCTTACCATTGAGCTTCTGGATACAGAACAGCATGAGCAATCTGATGATGGCACTGAGGATCCAACCAATGCAACTAAGTGGGCTAACTATATTGAGAGTTACACGGCAGACTCTGCCCTGCCCATTGATGTTCAGGAGAGCCTCACAAAGAAGGCGGTCTTTCTCCCGAGGTAAAGTACATTCAACCAACTCGTTTTATTTTTTCTTTGACTGTATGCAAACGTTTTTTTTTTTTGTATTATGTACTCTTTGGAGGTACATGTAAATGTTTGTATATAATGTGTGTGTACATATGTATATATCTTTTTGTATTAAAAATGTGCACATATATATGTACATTATTTATGTGCATAAACAACTATATACATTGCAATGAGAAGATAAGTCTGAAATCATGCTGCACTATTGGTTTTTAGCTACTTTTGCTTCTTCACCCACCTCTTATTGCCATTTCTAGATATTTGCTGTGCTGTAGTATTTTACTTTTTGTTCGGTTATAAACTCCCACCCACTGCTTTGGTGTTTCAGTTGCATTTACATAACTGGTTTCTATACACCAACTAATTGCTGCCTTTTTTAGTTTGAGGTTTTTTCTTCTTGTACAGGTGGGAATGTTTTTTTTAATTTGACCCATTCCCATTGCTTCTCTTCAACTCACCATCCCATTCATTAACGAACAACCTTATTTTATCACTTCCATAATCTTTAATCCTTCTTGTCTCACTTGCATATTTAACAAATTTGCCCTTCCACTCCTATATTTCTCAAGAACAACTTAGGCTAAGTCAGTTTTTTTAGTTTATTACCCTTTTGTCATGTGTTTACTTAAATCACTATAGATTACAAAAAAACATGGGTCACATTGGACTTAGATATTGATTTCAAGTTAAATTTTAAAAATCGTTGGGGTTTTTTTTTTTTTTTTTT